>NDXZ01051898.1:0-14219 GCA_003055125.1 Paykullia maculata
CGTTCATACTCATACACATGAGTGAGAGGTGAGAGAGCATTTCGGTACTCTGTGCCAAACCTTATATACCCTTCACTACGTGTATTTGTGCATACATATATGTATGTATGCATGTGTGTATATGTATACTTATATGTACGTATGTATTTACATGTCTGATTTTATGATATTAATTTTAGTCCATATAGGTTTTTCGCCCATATCTTTAGTGATTCTGGACCAATTAGTAAATTTTTTTTAATTTCCCAAAAAGACATGGCTTACACACAAATATATTAATTATTGTGTAAAAAAAAAAAAAAATTTCTTACTTATATGTACATACATATGTATGTATCTCGTTATTTTTTTTTTTAATTTCCCAATTGGCTGTCTTACCCACAAATACATATCGCACACCCAGTTCAAAAGTGACACAACTCAAAATTTTCATTTATCGTGTTTATATGCACAATAAACTTGTTTATCTTCTGTTAAAAGCCGTAAATCACCTAAATGGGTCACAGTGGTTCTTAATACTAATTTCTTTTCTATACTAACTATACTAATAAAAAATTCAGTTGGCAATCAGTTTTATAGCAACTACAAGATTAATAATATATCCCTTTAAACACTAACCCGCTTAATACACACATACAGAAACACATTAGAATTGTTTCTAGACCAATAAAGACAAAAAATTAAATAAAATCCATTGAACAACAGTTAAGTATTTATGAAGTATAAAATTCAACTAAACATTTGCCAAAAATCTCTTTTTTTTCTATTTCCTTGCTTCCATCAATATTTGCCAATTATGAAAAAAATTGCATAAAACTTTAGGTATTTGAACGTGGGTTGGAAGCAATACCTCTATCGGTAGATTTGTGGATACATTATTTAACACATGTCAAAGCAAATCACAGTGACGACGAGGAGTACATACGCTCACAATTCGAACGGGCAATTGAGTCTTGTGGCTTAGAGTTTCGTTCGGATAAATTATGGGACGCCTATTTAAAGTGGGAAAATGAGGGGAAACGCTATCATAATATGGTGAAAATTTATGACCGTTTAATTTCTATTCCAACACAAGGTTACAGTGGACACTTTGATAAGTAAGTGGTTGGAAAAAGAACGTTTTTGAATAATGTACATATTTATGGTTGTTAACAATATCTATAATATTTATTATTTTACATAGTTTCCAAGATTTAATAAATCAACACTCCATAACCAGCACTATTTTGCCAGAAGAAATCAAAAAGATTCGTACAGAGCTAAAAGAATCCCTGTCATCATCGTCGAAATCGTCATCCTCATCACGTTCGAAATCACGACGCGCCAGTTCAAAAGATAAAGATACTGAAACTAAAGATAAAGATAAAGAAAAACGAAGCGAAAGCGATAAAGAAAAACGAAGCGAAAGCGATAAAGAAAAAGACAAAGAGAAAGAAAAAGAAAAGTCAGATAAAGTTACAAACGAGGAATTAACTGATAAAGTTGATACGGAAACAAATGCTGAAGTTGTGGATGTTGATAATAATGCACCCGCAGAAGATATAAAATCCCAAAAATCCCTTGACGATTTAGGTGATTTGACCACATTAACAGAAGATGAAATACATGCTATTAAAGACAAAGTCATATCATTAAGACGCAAAATACACAAATCAACTGTGTCAGCCATTACAGCGCGCTGGACTTTCGAAGAGGGCATAAAGAGACCATATTTCCATGTAAAACCTTTGGAAAGATGTCAACTCAAGAATTGGAAAGATTATTTGGATTTCGAAATTGAAAAGGGGGATCGCAAACGAGTTTTAGTGCTGTTTGAAAGATGCCTAATAGCCTGTGCTTTGTACGATGAGTTTTGGCTTAAAATGATACGTTATTTAGAAACCATAATCGATCAACCAGACGTACCGGCTATAACCAGCGATGTCTATCGCCGAGCCTGTGAAATCCACCATCCTGAAAAACCTAGTCTACACCTTATGTGGGCCGCCTTTGAGGAATGTCAAAACAATTTCGATCGGGCTTCTGCAATTTTAATAAATTTGGAAAAACGAGTCCCCAATCTACTGCAGGTGGCCTATCGGCGCATTAATCTCGAACGTAGACGTGGTGATTTGGAAAAATGTAAAAGCTTATATGAACATTATATAAATACAGCGAAAAATAAAAATATAGCTGGCAGTTTGGCCATTAAGTATGCTAGATTTTCAAATAAAGTTTGTCAAGACTTGGAGGGCGGCCTAAAGGTACTGCGTCAAGCCTTGGACAAGGACAGCGCTAATACACGTGTTGCCTTGCAAATGATCGATTTAGCTTTGCAACGTCCCGCGGTCGATGAGGATGAGGTCGTTTTGATAATGGATAAATTTATGGCCCGTGAAAACATTGAACCCGAACAAAAAGTTTTATTTGCTCAGCGTAAGGTGGAATTTTTAGAAGATTTTGGTAGTTCAGCGAAAGGACTACAAGATGCACAAAGAGCTTTGCAATTAGCATTAAATAAAGTTAACGAAGCCAAAAAGAAACGGTGAGTTTGTTGTTTAATTTCATTATTTTAACATTTCCGGCTAAATTCAAATCAAAAATTGTTATAATACGAAAGCAATTTAAAAATTTTAAGAAAGCGCACCGAAAAAACTCTATCCCTTTATTTGCATAAAAATAATATAACAAGTTTTTGCACCCGACTTTGTCTGTGTGGTCATCGGGATAAAAAAAAATGTAGCTTACGTTTGTGTTAAACTAGGTTGTTAACATTCTTTGTGCCAAGTTCATATGTACTTATATAGAAAATGTAAACAAAAATTACTCGACGAAGTGCATTCACCTTTTGTTGTTAAAGATTAGGTTGCGGCATTTATTTTTAACTTGTACACTTGTATTGAATATTTTACCTTTTTTTGCTTTTAGGAAAATTTTATGTTTTTTTTTTATTTTTAAAGAAACTCAATTTTTATTTCTATAATTTCTTTACCCACCGTATACATACACACATATCTTTAAATTCTCAAATAATAGAAAATTAAATAGAAAGAACGTTTCGTTACGTTTAAGTTCTCAACTAGCACCTACCAGCATAACTTTCGTAATTCAAGCGTTAAAGTGTTGAAACTGAAGTTTCATTACTATCCATTATCGATTTTAAACAAATTTTTTTTTAATAATTTCCTAATTGCTTTCAATTTAATAAAAACAAAACAAAAGTAACCAACATTTAATTCACAGTGAAAATAGTCCCAGCCGCAAATCTGGTCATAAAGATGTCTCCTCAATAACCACCTCTACACAATCAGCCTACAACAATGTGTCGTCGTCGGGGACGGCTGGTTATAATTATGGTTCTGGCAATTCATCGGCCTACTATGCCCCACAGAATAGTAGTGGTTCATATCCCCAGCAACAACAATCATACGACAGTTATTACAATCATTGGCAGTACAATACCGGCTATAGTGGTTATGGCCAATGGAGCGGTTACGCTAACTACTATTAAAAACAAATAAACAACATCAAAAAAACAAATTTTTATTATTTTAACAAACAAAAATTACTCTTTTTTAATATTTACTCTTACAATTTATAATTATTAAATAGTTTTACATATATTTTTTTCTTTTTTATTATTGTTTTTCATTTAAATTTTAAGTTTTTGCTTCTCTTACGTTTTGCTTTGCTGACCAAGAGTATATTAATATATATACAAACTTAATTCAATTTTCTTTAAATATAAACATACATACGTCTACAACAAAAAATTTAAAAAAAAATATTTTTTAGTTGTAAAATACAATTGTTTAGGGATTTTTTTTTTAACATACATACAAGATAACATTTATTAGTAATTAGTAATGTTTAGTTTCTTTTTCTCTTTTATAATTTTGAAAATTAATAATTATTTTAATGTATGACCCTTTCCTTCTCTTTTTGGAGCGTGAATTCGAAAGTCATATCATTTTTTTTACCCCATAAACATACACACACACATCCATAACACTATCCTCCTGCAGAATATGAGTGAGTTTTGTTTAACTGGACATTGTAAGCACGTAAATTAACCAAAAACGAAAAATTAACACAAAATAATATAAATAAAGGATATACAAACTTTCTTTGAATACAACTCTTGTTTTGTTTATTTTGAAACTTGGGTGCATTTAGTTTTGAATAGGAAATGGAAACATAAAAATAGTAAAACAACTAATAATAAAGAAGCTTGAAGTAAGATACGTGTAAGCCAAACGATTGGACACTGGTACAGAGTAACCCCCCAGACTGGTACAAAGAAACACACCTCATCTACGGATGGGTCAAAGAGGAGCACAAGTGTTGGCGGAGGAATATTCATCGCACGGATGGAGATACGGTTGTCATTCAGACTACCCGACGAGTGCAGTGTACTACTGCACTGCAAATCAAATCAACCAACCAAGAAAACAACAACAAAGTTTACGTTTGCATAATTAGTTTTTGTAAAGCAAAACTTGTTTTTCGAACTGAAAGTCTATAATTGACTATAAATAAGCATGGTTAAAAAATGTAAGCTCAAAAACATTAAAGTTAATTTAAATTAATTAACTTATTTAAATATTAATAAATTAACCGAATTTTAGCCAAAAACTCGCCTACATTCTCACCGACCGACACATTAAGGAAATCCATAAGTATTTTACAAAAACAAATTTTGTTTGTTAATATTTTCTGTTTATTTTTAATAATTTTTCTTACATTTTTTAAAATGATTTCGTATTTATTATTTTTGTTTATGCAAATTTTTTTTTTTCTTTAATTTTAGTTAATTAAAAAATAAATTTTATAACCTAAAAAAGTTCTTTTAAACAAAAAAATCACTTACAATTTTAAGTATCATAAAAAAAATAAAACTCATAGGAAAAACAGGAGATAATTCAAAAATCCAAGAAAGTCTTAAAGTTCACTCTGTTTCAAAAAATTAAAAAAAATATATATATATTTGTATATAAGGATGTATATTTAATTAAAAATTTCATTTTATGCACAATAAAACAAAAACAAGCCTTCAAATTAACCATCTACAAGATGGGATGATACCAAACTATTTTGCCACTCTTACAACCACTCACCAGTAAAGGCTCGCGTGGACTAAATTTCGTGCTTAGAACAATATCATCATGAGCTTTCAGTTCTTTGAGCACGTGCAAAGTACGTGGACTTTGTTTGATGCTATTAATTTCTTGAAAATGCCTAGGATACTCTGTGCAAATTTCAGAGTAACCCAACAGTCTCACGCCATTATCGTAGGGTGAGCAGACAATACGACCATCTGCTGAAAAGCTTGGCTCTTTTATAAAACCCTTGCCCTTATTGGGTTCTTGTATATAGTACATAAGTTTTTTGGGATTTTGAAAAATTTTACGGTGATAATTATTGCGACGCAGAGGTATTGTTATGGGACGTACACGTTCAAAGGGCACATATGGGGGAGAATCACTGCTTGAAGTGCTACTGCCGTCCGATGCCACCAGTTCGGTAAATGAAGAACGCCCCCGCCTAGAAGATAATTCTGTAGAGCGTGCATTAGATGTTTCTGAAGTGGTATTACGTGCTGCTGCCGCTGGCAAGACACCGCTACTTATGGCATAAACGTAATTGTACCCGGTAACAGCATTTGAGTTGCGAGCACGATTTTGTCGAATTGCCCGTTCATGTACAGTCACTTCAGCCGCCCAAATATCGGGAATAAACGACTCCGGACGTTGATTAGTCGATTGTTGCTGTTGTTCTTGATTGCTAGCCGAATTTGAATTATTGGCATTTGAGGTGGAACTTGTGGAGTGCAGGGAAGACGGTGGCGGTGGGGGTAAACGTGGCAGCGATAAACGCGGACGTACTGGACGCAATCTTCGATTTATACTAAACAATACATCATCTGAATCACCACTTTCTTCACCCAAACCATTGCGGGTCTCGTCATCACTGTCACATTGCAACTTACGTTTTCGTCTCGTACTAACGTGCTCCTCCTTAATGCGTTCCGTAATGTCGCCAGGCTCTTCATTGATATCATGTATGCACGACCATTCGGTTTTTTCATCATAGCTTATATTACGACTTAGTATTGAATGTCCTTGCGGATGGATCTGACACAAAGATTTTTAATGTAATAATAAAGTTTTACGGCTTATAATGTTTACTTACTTGTAAAGCTAACACTACTTCAGCGTCATTTTCTTCGGGAAAATCAGTCACTAGCTCAACACGATTTTTCTTTTGTTTCTTAGAGAAAACATGATCAAATTTAGCCGCCTGTGGTATATACTGATGACCCATTTGCATTAAACGATAAATGCTAGGCTAATAAAAAAATCGTAGAGTTTTTGTAAAAAATTAACTCATTTTAATATGTATAAGGAAAACAAAACTTACCCGAAACCCATTTAGATCCTTATGTAAAGTGGTCAAGTCTAAATTATGTATTATCATCAAATAACCACCAGTCGAACAAATTACCAATTTTGTGCAATCCGGAGCAATGCGACAACGCATTAAGCCACTTGTATGGAATACCTTTTGATATATAAGTCCCTGTTCAGTATGAGAATTGATGTCCCATGTAAAAATACTGCCATCGAAACCGGACGTCACCAATAAATTATCTTTGTTAGAGTATTCAATATTTTTAACCCAATTTGAATGGCCATGCAGACTGCGTACTTTCATTTTTAAGTAACGTAAATCCCACAAAGCAACGGTAGTGTCATCCGAACATGTGGCAAACATACGTTCGTCCAGAAATCTAGAACAAAAAAAATTATAATAAAAAATACAATTAATTCGAACTTGAATTTTTTAAATATTTATTTTTATTTTCTTTAATTTTACATTTTGAATTCGTTTAATTTAGTTGGCAAATAATTTACTTAGAACAAAAATTTGCTTCATTAGAAAAAAACTCTTAATTTGATATGACCAACTAAGAAGAAGCTCTTAGTGTACGTCTTTGTTTAAAAAATGAAGCAGTGGTCATTGCAGCTTCTATACAACTAACGATTACCTTATAGTGTATTTTGGAAACCGCAATATAGAAAATAGTCAGATTTAATTATAGAATTTTTTTCTTTATTAAAGTAGTTGTATAAAGTTGTCGTTTTTAAAAAAGTGGGCGTGTCTTCTTCTTTAATTGCCGTGCTTTATCTCAAAATGGACCCATCCCATTTCAGTTTTAGAATAAAAAAAAGTGGAAAAGGAGTTCATCTTTTTTGGAGTTTATGGATTTTGGGATCAGACGAGATATTAGCGAATTTAGTTACATTGTCCGAACAATTTTATTGATCGGCTGTGCTGTTAAGGTAAATTTAGTTTGCAGCTTTAAATAACAAGTTTATTAAAATTTGTTTCGGTGAGGACTTGAATTTCAATATAAGCTGTGTATTACCAAACTTTGATAAAATTAGCTAAAACTGCTAAAGGACAAAAAACTATATTTAATATCAAAACATTTTTTTAATTTGATTTATTTAAAAATAAGTGACTGGAAAAAATTGCCAGGGTTTTTTTCTTGAACTTTTAAAGTGCCATCTTGTTTCCTTCTCATTCATAACTTCAATAAATCAGTTTCTTTATAAGATCTCGAAATTTTTACTTATTATTGGTAAAGATATAACACTGGTCATTGAGCATTAATTTTTTTGCGGTTTATTCAATAAAATAGACTGTTGATTTGATTTTTTTCAGTTTGTAATGTCAGGAGTTTTGCAACATACATATGCACATACACACGTAGATTGCGAACAAACTTTTTTTGTTTATGCTCATTTTGTTTTTGTCACAAATATTCGTCTAATGTAACATTGGGGTTTTCAAAAATAATGAGCCATAGGATTCGTATGTACCCGAATTTCACACTTTACTTTTCTTTCCCACCCATCGCGCATTGATATAAAGTTGGTTACCAGTGAACCACCATATAACACGTATCGTTCGGAATTTTACTGTCTTTGAGTTAAATTCAAAACTAGATCACTCATTTTGCAATTCGGAAGAGATATTAGTATTTCTTGTTTCGATTCTCCTTCCGATTTTTTAAAACGAATCCTTTAGATTTTTCAAACAATAAAATCGTTGTTTCGCGCTACTAATAAATATATTTCTACCCCCTTTTTGGTTTGTAAGCTATTAAAATAAAAATAAAAAACAATCAAAACTTTACCTCCCTGTAATATTAAAGCCAATAGGCACATGTACTTACATAAATGTATATTTTGGGTTTCCGTGTTTTAAATTGGAATTTGCCGAAAAAACTCTTCATACATAAAAATAATGCTATACATACTTCGAATTGCGAATTTAAGGCGTTTTAGTTTTCTCAGCTATAACCTATTTGTACTCGTTCATGTTTTGTACAACGTACATACATACATCTGTATGTTAAAGAAATAGTATGTGGCACAGAAAGGTGTTTTTTATGTAAATACATAATTTTTTTTTTATTCAAAGCCAAATTTTTATCTTCAAACAAATTTTCTTATCGATGTCTATTAAAAAAAATGGACTAAGATTTTCAATTGTTTTACTCGAAAAAAAAATTGTTTTATGCAGCAAACTAAGAGTGCTCACCCGATGATATATCTTTTAGTTATTACCTAAGCAATCTTCTTGAGTTTATTACTTAAACTTACTTGATACAATTAACATTATCCGTATGAGCATCTTTTATTTTATGCGTCTCCCTTTGAGTAATAGCATCAAATAACAATATGGACTTTTTTTCACAAGCAGCCACTAAAACGTTGCTAAAATTATAAACAACAAAAATTCAACAAACCATCCAACTTTTTTGTGGTAATATCTATTAACCCTTTTGGAGAAAATTCCAAATTGAATACAGCTCCATAGTCAGATATCTGATTCGGTAAATCGTTCCAATGTTTAAAATCATTAATTGAACCGTAAACACGATGCATAATGTTGTCGAAATCTCCATGATTCGAAGGTAAACCATATTCTCTGCGATGCAGCCATCTGTGCAGACTCATTATGTTTGTGTTTGTCAAAAAAAATCGTAGCTTTTTAATTTAATTTTTTTTCCTTCTTAAGTACTTTAAGCTCAAGTCTTTCGTTAGATTTTTGTAAGCCCAGACCAGTTAGCCAAATATTTTTAGAATTTCAAACTTTAGTTTTTGTTGCAACAACAGTCTAATAAGCGACTGTTCAAGTTGCTAAAACTATGGCGTGTTTAATACACTTTAGTTTTTATGCCGAATCCATAAAATAAATAATTATTTTCAAGGATAATTGAGGAATTTGTATATTTTTTTTTTTTTTTTAGTTAGCACACTACACACAAAAAGTGAAATCAACTATTTTTCCTTGACAGTTGGTATTTTATTAAAACGAAAAGACAGACTTTTGTCAGCTGTGTTTGGCTATACGACGTAAAGATGCCAGAAATTGTAAACAACGTATAATTAACAGTCAAAGTTACAAAAAATATAACATAAAACATATAGAAAATCTTTAACTTTTTTTAATTTTAATTATTTACTTACAATAATAAATAATTTAATTTTAGTCCCGTTTGTTTAGTTAGCTTAAGCTAACAACTTTTATAAACTAACGTTTTTTAACGACTTTGGCAATAAAATTTGAGTGAAAATGTTTCCAAATGAAAAAGAACATGTTAAATCAATGAACACACAATTTAAAACTTTAGCTGATATAGAATTATTATTAACGTTTAAAAATTGAAGTACTTGTAATATTTGGAAGAAGGTTTCAACATTAACAAATGGGTTAAACGAATTAATGTTTGAAAATCTATCAAAAGTTGTTCCATATTAATCTGCTAATGTAGAAAGAGCCGTTTCATATCAAACTATTTTATAAAAGTAATAAAAGAAATAGGCTGTATGTGTCTACAGTTTCAAGCCTGATTCAAACTAAAGATTTGCTACATTCTTGTTGCCATAATATTTAAATACCAAAAAATTTGTTATTCACATGCATATATATGATTGATCTCAATTATTATTTAAGACATTTTGCACCTTTCAAATATTTAAAAATGTATCAAATCCATTAAAATATTTATACCTATTATATTTTAATTTTGTTGTTTTGTCAACGTACAAGTGAATATTTTTATACGATTTCCTTAGTACAATTGGTGTCCGAAAAGTACAATTTTATTAATATGTTGGTGCAACTTGGAAAATCTTATTTTGCGTCCCTGATTGTCATATGTTTCCTTACGAGATTTACATGATTTTGTTTCTATATATTAAAATTTGTGTTTTCTTGAGTTGTCAAGAGCGCAAATGGAATTGTATGTAAAACGACACGGTTTGTGTTTTTTTAGAGCTGTTTTACAAATTTCTATTTATTCAATTACTTTATTTATTTATTTGATATTAACACAAAGAAAGCCTTCATTGCATTTGATATACATATGTACATATGTATTGTTAAATTAAAACAATGTTTGTATTGAAAATACTTTTTATTAAGAACGAGAAAAATTAATATATGTATGTATGCAAATAAACGCCCTGACTGACTTAAATTTAATCGTTCAGAAAGTGTGAGTGTGGACAAAAAGTGCATATGTGTGACAGATTTTTTGACAAGTGTGTAGTTTTTAAATCTAATTTTTGTCATTCATTTTATTTTGGATATTGTGGAATCCACATCGGAAGTTTCACTTTCATCTTCTGATTGATCTTCTTTCAAAAAATTCAAAAATTTCATTTGAACCCACCGTCCAATTGTATTTTCACGTGTTTCAGGAATATATTTAATAGCCCTTCTAATAATATTAAAATCATGTTTTGGGAATTTGTAATCTAATCCTTTATAATAGTCCAACCACTGATCAGGGTCAATTAGTGCAATCTTGTCAGTCAATAAAGCATTTTTCTCTTTACTTGTTGCCTTCTTCTTCAAGACTTCTTTATCTTTACTTTTGAGGACTGATGTTTTTCGATTTGCAAGATAGATAATCGCTGCATTATTGGCAATACCAGTTAATGTCACGAATTCTACCATTATGGAATTGTAGGATCGGGGGGATCCAAATAAAGACCCGACAATATGTACAATCATATGAATAGTTGGATTGCTAGATGCTGCATACGGACTTTTTTCTGTTAATCTGAGACCAATTGCATAAGGAAAATATGAAAGGGGAGTAGCAACCTCATCAACCCCACCACAAACCCCACCACACATCAGTTGTTTAATCTCAGGTTCTGTTTGTGGGACAAAGAACCACGGAAATATTTTAGATATACTATCATAGTCCAAGACCTTTCGAAAGTATAATAAATCTTCAAGTCCTGAGCATCCTTTATTACGTAAAATGATTGTTCCAATTCGAGCTTTGGCAAAAGGATGATTTGGGAACATCTCCAGAAATAAATCAAGAGCTGATAATAAAATCTCGAAATTTGGATTATCCAATAACAAATCTAAATTAGGTTTCAATGTTTCCGGAGTTCGGACATATGATGAATTTGGTGTTAAAGGTCGCAAAATATCTGCAACTCGTTTCGCTATTATCGCTTGACGAGCTTGGTGAGTTTTTCCATATCTGTAAAGTGCGCATATCATAATAACAAGATAACGATCTGCTTCTTCACCCGGAGTTGTTGGAGTATCTAGGGTTGGTTTTGGACCATCTGGTTTTGTTTGAACTTCTAGGAATGATAAAGGGGTTATTGTTCCGGGTACTATTTTTACATTGTAACTTGTCCATTCTTTTTCCAATGTAGCGGTTATTACCTCTCGCATGACATTATACAAATATTCAATAAGAGGATCTGCCCCAACCTTTTCGCCTCGTATGAATCCGTGAGCATATGCACGACTCTCTTTAATTGTTGTATTTTTGGAGAGTTGGATAACAACTGGTGGTTTTTTATCTTTGTTCTTTTTAAACCAGTCAACCGGATATTCGACAGGCTGGGTGAATCCAAAATCCGGCAATACAAAAAATTGACGTAGTTTGACATCATATACTAGTTCCATAGTTTTGCAAGAGATAATCTTTTCGAAATTTCCTTAAAATAGTAGTTTCAGTGCGATCAGAGCTGCTTTTTGTAAAGCAGCTGTACCAAGGTGGATTAAAAAAATTACAAGTCAATTGCATAGAAACCAGAGAATACAATAGAAACGTAAAAATAAATTTGGGACCAAGCAGAGACACAAGCCAATCGGCTCTGAGCCGACGGCGCGCCGCCGCCGACTATTTTTTTACTCGCACCGGCGCTGTTTATGTCGGCTCAAAACGGCTCAGGAGAGCCGCCGACTACATCGGCTTATTCCCAACAGGGATGATGAATTTTAAAAAATTAAAAAAAAAATTTTTACAATTCATAAAAACTATATAATTAAAAAATGTATCGCTGACAAACGATTGAGCCGCAGTTTTCATTCTGTTTAGGCCGCCGTCGACTAAAAACCGTCCAGCCGCCGCCACCGAAAATTTTGCCTCGGCTTGTTTCTCTGGGACCAAGGAAATTCATATGAGGTGAATACAATACTACAACAATACAAAAACCACTGGGGTTTTTTAACGCCTTTGTCAAAATCCATATGTGAAAATTATTAACAAACAAATATATTTTTGATATATTGTGCATACACAAATGTTATTTAAATGTTTTTTTTCTGTAAGCAGTTTTATGTTAACAAAATTAAGAAAAGTAAACACACTTTGACAAAAGCAATAAGAACTGAATTCGCCTTGCTATAAGCAAAATATGATCAGCTGGCGAGTTGCAATCACCTGATATCAATTCGCCTTGATTCCGATGAATGCTTAACTGGCATTAATGATTGCAGAAAAATAATTTAAATACATTTAAAAAAAATTCCCCGTAAAAACTAAAAGAAAGCATGTCTAGCTATTTTGTTTGCTTTTTTATTTATTTGCCACTGCGAATTTTTTTTATTTTTGTTTTATTTTTTACCAACGTGTCGCGAACTAATATTAAAAAGCAAGCTAAACGTTCAATATCATTTATTTATTTCGAACAATTAAAAAATTTTGCCTGCTACATATTCAATAAATATTGCGATACTAGAGTTGGCACCACTGTCTTTTAGTGTTCTTATTATTTTGGTAAAATTGTTAAACAAATTTGACAAAAATAAGAAAATATTTATTTAAAATGGTTGTTCCAAACTGCAATCCTTTGGAAACTGAAATTTTCAAACTTATGACGTATAAAGATAAATTGGAATCTCAAATAAGTAACTATGGTGCTATTTTGGCTCAAGTAAGTCGAAATTAAAAACAATGATTTTGCAAAAAGAAATTGATAAATTATGTGCTACTCCGCAACAGAATGATAGCGTTGGTATGTCCGGTCCTATAATTGATGCTGAAGGATTTCCACGCAGTGACATAGATGTCTATCAAGTCCGCCAGGCAAGGCAACAAATAATTTGTTTACAAAATGATCACAAAGCTTTAATGAAAGAAATCGAGCAATTGATGAATAAGTTACATGCTGAGGCTAAACAAGCTTCTCAACAATTGACTCATAAAGCTGCGGGAATGCGTTTAGACGACAGTTCTTCAGATAGTTCGGAGGAAATACTTTCACCTAAATCAATTTTAAAAGTTAAGAACGTAGCTGCTGGATCTCCGGCCGAAGAAGCTGTTAGTGAGATAACATTTTCTTTAGGTATATTAACAAAGTATTAATTATTATTATTCACTTTTATAGGGACTTCGAATAAACGATGAAATATGTGAGTTTGGTTCAGCAAATGGCAAAAACTTTAATAAAAAACTGGAAACTGTTGGCAATATCGTAAGCCATATGTGCAATCGACGTATCTCCTTAAAGGTGCTACGCAATAACGACATTTTGGATTTAATACTTATACCACATATTTGGTCCGGCCCCGGTCTGTTGGGTTGTAATATCGTTCTTTCAGAAAATTAAAATATTTGTTTTTTTGTTTTTGAATTGAACCTTTTAATTTTTTACGTAATTTTTCTATTTTTTAGATTTTGCTTTAAGTTCGTAAATTTTTTTTTTCATATTAACTATTTATATATATATGTTTAAATTGATTGGCTTTTTTCTTTACTTTAAATTGTTTTATAATAAAAAGTTAGAATAAGGAAGCTAGGTGATAAATAAAATTATCTGTCTGGTTCACTAAATGCGTCAAAAAGCATGTCTAATTTCTGATCGTTTGATACCAATAACGCGTCCGTACAACATCGGGGGGCT
>NDXZ01051910.1:0-11392 GCA_003055125.1 Paykullia maculata
TGAATCTGAAAATGTGATTTAAGGAACTGTTGACCCAGAATGAGATATGAAACTTTATAAGGGGGCATTTAAATTTCAACCATTAACATTTTTATTCGAGTAAATAGAATAGTCCACGATATAAAAGTTGTCATTTTCATACATATGTATGTATGTACATATGTTACTAAAAATACATATCTAAATAGAACTCGAATGTTAAAGAAATATTAAAAATCCGCTAACACAGTTTGTTTTTAAGAATTTATATGATTTTAAATAAAACTTTAATCTTTCTTGCAAATCGGCAGCTATTTTTAAGCAGAATTATTTGCAGCGGCGGCTGTCTATAGTTGTCGGCGGCTCGACTTAGCCGGCTTTAAGCAGCTTGGCGCAGGTTTTATAACAACACCTTACAATCAAGCTGACAGTGAGTATTACTGTCAAACTCAGTATAAAATATTTTACAAAGAATGTCTCGATGCATACACCTGATGTCTATGCCTTGTCTAAATTAGTCTTTCCAGTTTTTGTTTTTTAAAATGCATCACTCTTTAAAGTTGCTATTTATTTCAATTATTTTTATTAATCTTCCTAATGTTACTCCTTTGTTTGATCCTGTTTCGTTAAGTATAGCAGCTGGTGTAGGACTTGGTGCCTTTAAATTCAATTTTCTTAAAGATCACACGTATTGTCGCTTAGCGGAATGTTGCAATGATCGGAGTATACCAGCAAATATTTCCGGTCTAAAAGATACGCTATCTGACACACTATTTGGTCAGCATATAGTACAAGAACAATTAATACCAGCATTGGAGGCACATTTTAGTGGGAGACGGAATTCACGCAAGCCATTAGTCATCAGTTTTCATGGCACTCCCGGTACGGGCAAAAATTTTGTAGCAGATCAAATTGCAAATAAATTGTATGATAAAGGCTTGGAAAGTCAGTTTGTACATAAATATATGGGAAGATCAGATTTTCCAGTGGCAAAAGATAGTATTTTATACACTGAACGTATAAATCGTGAAGTACGTCAGGGTATTAGGGCTTGTCCCCGTTCTTTGTTTATATTTGATGAGGTGGACAAAATGCCTCCCGGCGTCTTCGAATCACTGACATCCCTGGTAGACTATAATACATTTGTAGATGGACAAGATACTACTCAAGCTATATTTATATTCCTCTCGAATAACGCCGGGGTTTACATATCGGATAAGTTGGGTCAACTTATTAAGAGTGGCATACTAAGAGAAGATGCTAAGCTGAGTAATTTTGAGCAGATTATAGAAAAAGCTTCGTACAATCTGGAGGGTGGCTTTAAGAAAACAAGCCTTATAGAAGCCCATGTTATAGATCACTTTATACCGTTCCTGCCCTTGGAAAAATCGCATATATATAAATGTATACGTCAAGAGTATAAACGATGGAATGTCCATCCTAAAGAGGAAGCCATTGAGTACGTTTTTTTAAAATTAATTATTGTTAAAAATTTATTTGGTTTTTTTATAACTTTTAGAAATATAATCAGGGACTCTATTACTTATGATCGCTTATATGGAATATTTGCAACATCAGGTTGCAAAAAAATCGATAAGAAAGTAGCCGTGGAAGTAATGTCGAGAAAAAAAGTCGTATGATGTATCATACATTATTCATATATTTTATTTTTATACCTACATTAACTTTAAGCACAATAAAAAAGAGATATATGTAGATAGGTGAACATTTTTTTTTACCATGGATTCAGCCATTTACGACGTGAATCCCGCTTTAATAAATCGGTGTCTAAGCGAGTTGGGTCTGTTTCAAATGATTCCAAAGCTTCTACTCTTTCTTCTACTGGACCTATTTCTTTGGTTACAATATATTCGCCGTTAGATTTAAGAAAGGCGTGTTTGATGTCATTTTCTGTTGGCTCTCCATAAGGAAATGTAATTGGAGTAACCTTAATAAGATGCTTGATTTTCCACAATCGTGCATTAATTTCAGGTATATTTTTTACAACAGTGAAATCTCCCTGTTTACCATCTAAACCAAACTCTTTAAGTAAATGTTTCTCCCAATAAGGATTTCCTTTAACTGGCTTAACACGCTGTACTCTAAACAATTTTGCTGGTTCCATTGGCGGATCTTGATGGTTGGGATCCCTGTAAACAGAAATATTATAGCAAATTTTATGAACAAATTTATATCCAGGAAAGGATTTTTTAACCTTGGGTAGTAAATGATATTTCCATATTTCTTGCCATCTTTGTATAAATACTTTTTGTTGTGTTTACCATAATGGCGCAAAATTTGCACGCACAAGTTATCCGTAGCAGATAATAAAGGTTTAAACAACATAACTTTAATTTATAAAATCTTATAATTTAATATATAGAATAGCTGGTTAACAATTGTTCGTGCGATAAAAGATTATGAGAGCAAATAAAAAATTCTGAAAACAGCTGGCTAAGAAAGACATTCGCAAGGCGAATATGAATAAGAGTTGTGTTGAGTGGGTATAGCAACGTATAACAGGGTTGCTACAAATGTACTCAAATATTTTATTTTTACTCTTATGTAATGTTTGAATTTAGTTTGTGGTTTGAATGTTACTATGTAAATGTTAAAAATTAATTAGTATTTTTGTTATCATAATTGAAAAAAAATAAATAAATAATGTAAAACAAAACATATTACAAGATAGGTAATGTCAATCTTGTAGATAGGTGGAGCTTAGACGCCATTTTCTAATGGTATAAATATATTTTTTGGCTCTTTCACGTCATTGGCTGCTTTTTTTATAAGAAAATCACATTAATGGTGGTGTTTTCTTTCTGTATAAAAGGATGCTGTAAAATAAATAGAGGATGTCAGTTTCTGATTAGAACTCGTGTTGTGAATATCTTTAAATTTGTTGACAGTTAATTCAATTACATTACAATATTTTACTGCAATTGCTTTTGTGAAATTTAAAAATAAAGTAAGATTGCAAATTTATTTAAAAAATTATCTTGTAGGTATTCTAAATTAGTTTTTACAACAAACAACTTTTTTTATAAAAGGTATACCTACCTACATACATACCCTTTAACAAACAAATTTTTGTAATGATGCGAAATAAATTTAAATTAGGTAAGTAGGTATGTATACATAGGTATATCGTTCATTTGCTGCAACGTCGTCATAACTCAAAATATTTAATTTTTTAGGACACGCATTTTAAGTTTTTAAACCGATAAATTTTTTGAATGAAAATAAGATTATTGGCATCAATTGTCACTTTTCTAGATAAATAATCGATGTTGACCACACAAACGACAAGACACAACTTTAAAAAAAAACGTTATTGCAAGTAATAGACAATATGTTATGCTTATGTTAGGACGCGATCCTGCGTCTAATTTTAAAAGCTGAATTAAAAGACTTTGTGAGTTTTTAAAAGCCTTATATGGGTTTATTGATTTATGACGTTGTTGCAGCAAATGAACGATATGTACATACATACATACATATATACATATGTACATATATGCTACAAATAACCTACATATGGTACAACATTTTAATTCTTTTTAATTTCCAACCATATAAAACATATAATTGTCAATGTGAGAAACAAAATCTGTGTAGACTAATCCTGAGCTATGTTGATAGAAATTGTAATAGTCAATCAAATTCGTATTTTCTTAAATTGAAGGCGATTATCTGTTAGAACTGTTTCAAGGTCCTGTTAAAATCGTAGCTTCATTGACGTTGCTCATTAAATTGTTTTTAGTAAAAACCGCGTGCTATTATAAATCATAAGCTGGTATGTAATTTGAAATGCATATATGTATGTACATACATAATTATTGACATTATCAGAAAATTCAAAAATTCTGTTAGATGGTGAAATGCTTCATCTGCTTATAGGTATGTAGTAGGTATGGGTAAATGCAAAAAAAAAAAATCGATATTTTTTGTACCGATATTTTAATCAGTATCGATCCCGGATATCGAAACAAGTCTATATTCGGCTGTGCCAAATCTTATATACCCTTCATCATTTTTAGATATGCAATAAGAAGATACACCCTAACATTTTAGCACTAACACAAAAAACCTAAATGGACAAAAATTTATACCATAAAAATAATCAAATTTTTCAGACTTTAATTACCTTTCGGACATGTAATTACAAACTTACATACATACATATATACGCTTCTTTTTACATACCTACACGTGGTAGGTTTGTATATTAGATTTCGATTATAGCGCTCTAACTTGTGATATTTTTTAATGTATTTATTATTTGTATATAATTAAAAAAAAAAAAAATTAATTTAAACAAGTAAGAGCGCTATATTTATTTGCCTAGGCCATGGTATAATTTTTGTTAAATATAGGTATTTGTAGTTTATTTTAAAGCTGCAAGACAATAATTTTTTTGTGTAAAAAAAAATATTTTTTTGTGGGAAAAAACGAGGCAGTTGTCTTTTTTTGCTTATATCTCATCCGGTTATTGATGGATCTTGCCAGTTTTTAATACCGATTTTCTCGAAAGTTTATCCAAAAGTTTGATACCACATACAACCCTGGGTGACCTATGGGAGCTACGAAAACTTGATTTCAACAAACACGGACAGACGGATAAGGATCCAGAATATATACATATACTTTATAGGGTCGCACATGTGTGAAGGGTATAAAAAGTAAAAGCGCTATATTCGTCTGTGCCAAATATTATATACCCTTTACCACGTGTTGGTATGTAATGGTATGTATACATATGTTTGTAATTATGTGGTAACTTGTCCAAAAGGTTGCTAAAGACTAATCTAATTTTTTATGATATAAATTTTTGTCCATAAAAGTTTTTCGCCTATATCTTTGCAGAACTGGGCCAATTTGTCAAACTTTTTTAAACATGCCTGTAGTTTATCCTAAGGCTGCAAAACAATAATTTTTTGGTGCTCTATAATTTGTGTGTAAAACAGACCTTTTGGAAAATTAAAATTTAACGAAGAAAGCAGTTTGTTGGTTGATTATAGTTTTCTTAATTGGGCTTTTGGTAGACTACAAGTTGAACAGACATATAGAAGCCGGGCCAAAATATAACAAAAGTTAAACCTTTATTTTAAATCAATAAGTTCGACTTTCAGACAACGCCCGCTGTTATAACGTCTCGAATATGACGAAAAACCGGGTTACTTCAAACTTTATGTCATGATATTTCGAAAACCTGATATGATGAAAAAATTTGAGGTCAGATTCGGATTTAGAGCAGCGCAAACCTTTAGAAAAGTATACTCTGGTTCCTGGGTTAAAATTTGTTGGCCTGTGTTATTTTATGAAACTTAATTTTTTGTAAAATAATGTAGAAACCCTGCAGGAAATGTCGATATTGAAACAGTACTGAAACTATTGACTTCATTATACCCCAGAAAATGCTTTTTGCTGTAAGCATTTACCATGTACTTGTAATTGAGAATCCACTAATGACGTTAGAACTATTGACTAGGTAGTTCTTATGGAACAATATGGCGACATTTGAACGAGGTATTCACTAGTTCATTTTAGTAATTCTTGTCCACACTTTTGTTACTTTTTACTAACAAAAACAAAAGTATTGACGCTTTGTTGACAATATCACCAAAAAGTCACCATAATAGTCAACAAAAGTGGTGACTTGGAGACACTTGACCCCAGGCTTCCTGCAGGGAGTTTTACAAGTTATATGTATGTAAGTATGTACATACAGACATACGTACTTATGCATGTAAATACTTTGATAATTTTAACAAGTAAGAGCGTTATATTTGGCGACGCCAAATCTTTTATACAAAATTCATGTTGTAGAAATTACAAACGGAATGACAAACTTATATATACCCTTATCACCATAGGTGAAGGGTATAATAATCAATATAAAATAGCACCATTTTTAAGAACAATCTGTACTAAGTTAAAATTAAATTTATCACAGATGTTGATATCGAATATAAAATTTTTATTGCAAATTAATAAACGTGATTTTTGCCGCACTTGGTGTTAGTTAGTTTTTTCCCAGTTAAGGTGTTAAAGTGAACATGAACAACTGAATAAAGGGTTGTTGTAATAATATTTACACAAATATTACAATACAAAAAATAAAATTCGAACTCTAAATAACCCCTTAAGAGCATAAACACTAACAGAAAACAATATAACAAATCTACAAATAATACATTTTCACGCCGCTGGCACATGTTGGATAAACAAAAATACATACAAACAACATTTCTTCATGGAAAATGAAAATATTCCCACATGAGTATTAAAATCTTAATAAGATTTAACCACAAATTAAGTGGGCGTTTAAGGGGGGTTTGAATATATTTTCATTTTCAAAACACGAATATAAAAGCCAACTAAACAAACAGTTTTTGATAAATTTTTAACACCCTTTTTTTCAGAAATTTTAAGCACAATACTGCAAGGATATGGTGTACGACATGACACATATGGTGCCGTCACAAAATATAGCTTTGGGCCGTTACTATTTGCAAGATTTGAATAATGTAGAGAATGAAGATTATGCTGCCTTCGATTTCGATAAAAGGTATCAAGCGCGTATGGGGTGTGAAACTCCTATTAGTTCCCAATCTAGTAGCAGCAGTAGACCTCAACCTCCTCCAACACCAGCACCTAGACGACGCACCACACCCATAACTCATTTGGATCCAGCTGAACTTGTTGGTCTTTCTCGTGAAGAAAGGCGTCGTCGAAGACGTGCCACCCTAAAATATCGAACGGCTCATGCTACTAGAGAACGTATACGCGTCGAAGCGTTTAATGTTTCCTTTGCGGAACTACGTAAGCTATTGCCAACTTTGCCACCAGATAAGAAATTGTCAAAAATCGAAATTTTAAAATTAGCCATATGTTATATAGCCTACTTAAATCATGTCTTAGAAACTCCATAATAAGCTAGGACTGTTTTGTAAAAAAACAATGGATATACCTATTTTGTTAAATGTTTATTGAAACAATTTCTTTATTTGTTATTAAAACTGTAAAAGCAGGGGGTCCCTTATCTCAACAACAACCCATTTGAAAAAGTAAAGAGTGAACTTTTCTAACAATATATTATTTTTAAATTTTATTTTAAGCAAAAAAATGTTTTGTAATAAAAGCATTTAAATAAGATATAAAATGTATTATTAACTTTAACTTTATGTGATATGTGTGTAAAATAAATATACCTATATGATTTAAATATTAATAAAAAAAAAACAAATCCATTATTTTAAAAGTCACAGTTGGCTTTTAGGTTTTCTCATAACAGAAATATTAAAGTAAGAGTATTTACCAAATGTGTCCTGTCAAAATAATGGATGCTGGTTTGAACATGCGCAATATCGCATACATTGTATTCTTGGTAACTCCCACTGATACAGGGTACCTATTAAGTTATTTAATTTTTACTGATTAATATTTAAATGTTAAACACAAAGCATTGTATGTAGGTATGTACTTGTATATAACCAAGGTAATTTTTATTTATTTATAGTTATTTGTTTACAGAATTCCAATAAACACTGGCTTTTTTTTTATTAATTGGTAACCTTGGGCAACATTTGTCAGATATTCCTTATACCTAAGTTAATTTTAACAAAAAGGTTAGCTTTATTTCAACAAAGGAGTTGTATTATTTGTTTTCAGTTTTTCTAGTGTACATAGATTTTTTGGGTTTTTTTGTTGTGCGTAAAAAAATATAAAAATTTAAAATTAAATGGAAAATAATTTTTAAGATAATAAAAATATTGAAAATAACATTGATATACATATTTAGCTAATGGCTTATCATTTTAGTGCAAATCAGGTATTTTGTGTCAAATATACTTATTTGTTAAATTATGTAATAATGCAGTGATATTTCATTAGGAACCCTGTTTTAATCAAAAAATAATACAAATTAAAAGGAATGTATAGATGTTTATATGCATACATATGACATACATACATATGTATGCATATGTACATATATGTACGTTTTTATGCATATACATAAATAGGTATGTATGTATTTACATATCTTTGTGTAGAAAATTAATATAAGATCATCCCAACATACCAAATGACTTGTTAAAAATATTATAATAAGCTTTCCAAAACAAGCCTTAAGCTTGAAAAACGCTTGAGAATTTGTTGAAAAACATTTGTAGAAAAATCAAAACGGAACCCTTGTGAAAATATTATACATATGTAAGTATGTGAAAGCTTAATATAAGCTTATTCATGTAATTGTAGAATAAGCTTACGAAAGTAATATTGTTTTTTTAGCTTTTTCCAACAATTTTTTTTTAAATTTCGGGCTTTGGGAACCATTGCTAGTTCCTCTTCCTGAAAAAGGGGAATAAGAAAACATGTATTCTATTTTTAAAACTACATTATGTAGGATACCGTTGTCCTGCAACCGTTTCTCAAAATCAAAAAATACATACATAGGTATGTAAATTTTTTTTTTTTTGATTTTTCAATTCAAATTACGTTTTTTTTTTTAATTGTCATAGGTATTTTGTTGTTCAATATACTTATGTTGTTTACTTTAGAAACAGTTGTGTAGAATAAGGGTTTCTCAAGCATTGTTGAAAACTGCTTGTGAATTCACATTTTATAAACATTATTATAAACGATATTAAGAAAAGCTTGTTATTCACTATTTATAAAAGCTTATTCTCAAGTTGAGTTGTAGTTTGATTGCTGTATGGTATGTTGGGATAGCATAATTACGCACATACATATGAATGTACATATATATATCTGCATACAAACCCTACAGATAATATTGGGCTACGTAGTTAATTATAGTTTAAATGGAGTAGTTACATTATGGTCCAATGTAGTGTAGTTATGGACCATGATATGAAAAATGGTTGTATTTCAACATAGCAAGCTTTGAAAAATTAATAAAAAAAATTATTATTATTGTAAATAGGTATAAAAAGATAATAGAATTTTTTTTATAGATGTGCTAAGTGTCAGGTTTATCTTTGACCTATTTCATACCAAGTTATGTATATATTTTGCTTTCCCAAAAACCAAACGATGCGTATAGTTACTAAACATTTTGGTGTAAAATAGCCGATAACATTTACATATTTTTTTACCTTGATAAATAGTTATTTGAGTATTTATTTATTTATGCAGTAAAATTATGAAATTAGTTTTATTTTCATTTTTCATTGAACAAATAAAAAAAATTAAAATAACATGAAAAGTAAAACATACATACATAGTTTTCAGATATGCAGTGTATGAAGAGTATAGCGTTAAAAATTCTAAATATTTTTAATATATTTTAGTGATTTAAATAAAAATTAAGTTATTAACAAAACAATAAATTTAATTGTTAGCAGGCATTGGGTGCGTTTAATTATATTTTCGTAACGAACCTTTTCTTACTTTCTGAATCTAGAAATATAAAGGGATTATTGACCTAGAATAAACAAGGCTGTGCCAAATCTTATAAACCCTTCACTACGTGTATTTATGTACATATGTGTGTATATACATATATACATATGTACTAACTTGTCTGAAAACTTGATTTTTTTTATGATATTAATTTTAGTCCATATAGGTTTTTCGCCCATATCGTTGATTTCAACAGACGGACATGGCTAAATCGACTTCCCCATTTATAAGGATTCAGAATATATGTATATACTTTATGGGGTCGCAAATGAATATTGTAGAAATTACAAACGGAATGACAAACCTATATATACCCGTGCCTCCTGTGGTGAAGTGTATAAAAATATATTGTTATCATTTACAGAAATAATTGTGATAAGTAAGCTCTTAGTTTTTCTTAGCCTTGGTTAAATTTTTGTTTCGATCTGAAATGAAAAGTTTGGCCTTTGATATTAGAAATTCTTTTGAACATTTCAATAAAAAATTTTTTTTGAGACTGTTTAACATATATGGGGCATTAGCGAACTCGAATTTCTAACCCCTGTATTTATAATAAATTTTTTATAAACAAAGGATTATTTATCAAAATTTGTAAACAAAATTTAGTTATATTACAACTATTATACATAATATATCGACTTGTAAGAAATTTGCTTTTATAAAAAAAGACGTATATTAATTGATTAGGTTAAAATTTGAATAAAACTGACAGTTTTACAATTGAATTTTTGTATAAACGTTTTATATAAATTTTACTAAACATTTCTTATGCATGTTTCCTACTCCTGACTGGTCAAAAAAATTTGACACAAAACAGAAAAGCGTTGTATACAAATGTTGTTGCAAGCTTTCCAAAAAACTTTTTAACAGCTATGTAAATGATCAAGTGTAAATATTTATTACATTTTAATTTTTTATTAATATAAAATTACATTTTCAAATATTTTAGGAAGTAATTGCACTGTTTTAAAATAAATAAGTAAGAGCGCTATATTTGGCTGTGCCAAATTTTATATACCTTTCACCATGTGCGGCCAATTTGGGCCAAATGGTACATTTTTTTTTCTCAAAGCTGTAAAACAATAATTTTTTTGTTAAATCTTGCCAGTTTTCAATACCGATTTTCTCGAAAGTATTTCCAAAAGTTTGATACCACATGTCGACGTTGCGGGTTAAGAGCTTTTTACATACAATATACATAATTTTAAAATTGTTTTAATAATATTTATTATGCTAGTCAAAAACATATTGTTTTGAATTTTCATAAAAATTCTGAAAATAGCTAAGCAACTTTTATGTTCATGTTAAAAAATATTTTTCTGATAAAATTGATTATTGTCGTTTTTGAACTTGTTAAAATCGGAAGTAATATTTATTTATTTTTGCACATCCCCACAATATGTTATCACAGCAATTTTTACCTAAATATATTTCATATATATTAAGTAAATATGTTTTTAGCATGACAGCTTAAAAAACTTTTATTCCAATATATGTATATGAAATACATAATTCAAAGCGCTGTTTTCTCATTTGCCTTGTTTTTAGTAGATAACTTTGTCTATACCCTATCTTTAATACAGTGGCAATATTAATTTGTATAAAGAATTAAAACAAGTCCGTCTTCAAGAAAATGAGTACGATTTATTCATGCCTTACGACCACATGTTAATGAGGTTTTCATACCGAAAATAGCATATGTATGCATAAATGTTGTCAAAAACCTCCCTGTATCTACATATAAAAAAGTTACAACAAATTATTTATTTACATAAAATTTTTGATAAATTATTGTTTCACAATTGCGATAAATTTTCTATTTGACAAGCTATTTGGTACATTTTCTATTTCTATTTAATAGAATAAGATTTTAGATTTTAGATTTATAGAGAATGTTATGTGAAATTCTTGATTTGTAGAAAATTGTTTTTAAATGGCAAAATAATCGAAAGAGAAATGTTTTATATATGTAATCTTTATTTAC
>NDXZ01051913.1:345-12142 GCA_003055125.1 Paykullia maculata
TTTTATGTATAAAGTATAAAGCTCGTAGTGTCCGTCTGTCCGCCTGTGTGAAAGACTTTAGATCGATTTTTAACCATTTTTTCGTGATCCAATCGAGCTGAATTTTTGCAGGCAGACTCGTGGGAATGTCTGTATCACGTCAAGTTTAAAAAAAACAGGTTTTTATCAATTCTCAGATTTTCCTGAATTTTTTTTTTGAAATATTTTAAAATAAAAAAAATATTAAAAAAAGTGTATTTTTATTTTTTCTCCCCTTTCCGAAAAAGTTTATTTGGTTCATAGGACAGAATGTGTGTAACGCGGTGTAATGATAGCACAATAGAGATTTCATATTCCATCATTATCTTATGTCAGCTTAATTTGACAATTGCTTGATTTCAACTTTAGATTAGTGATATCATTATCCATTTGCTTGTTTTTCGTTAAAACAATATTCAATCCAATTTACATTGTAAATATTAGTTTTATTTTCTATAAAACTATAATTTAGATGTGATGTTTTTTATAGATATTTTAGACATTTTCATGTTGCGTAAAATGTTATGAGTTCGCGACCCAAACAGACATTACCAATTTTTGTTTTAATTACTAACATATATTCTTACATTATAAAGATAAAAGGTTTGATTGTATATTAAATGATGTTTTATTTACATACATATTTTGTCATAAACTTTGAATTTATTAACAAAAAAAAGGACCCCAGGAGAGTTGCGTTATGTAAACTGATGTGCTGACTACTACGAGAGAATTTCGGTCATTTGAAAGAATTTCATCAGTGCTTCCCATCCTACTTCTCTTAGGTGAGCCACGAGTGGTATCATATCCTAAATAAAACACTGGACCCTTGCATGTGCAAAAGCAGGGCAGTGGCATAGAAAAGTGTTCCCTATCATTTCGATATCCTTCCAGCATGCCCTGCAGTCGCTATTCTCAACCAACAGCGGAAGGGTGCTCCTAAGTTCGAGTGTCCGATCAATCTACTTAATTCTGGTTTCCTTAATTTCAGGATTTCCTTTGTCTTTGTATATGCATTAGGGTGGGTCAATTTTTTTCATCAAAAATAAAATTTTGCAATTTTTTTCGAAGAAATTCTAAAATACGTATAATTAATTATTATCGTTTCAATAATTAGATATAGCGTATACGTATTTTAAAATTAATTAAAATATTTTTTTTCATTTTTTTAAATATTTTGTAGCAGTTTATAAATAAAAATAGTAATTTATTAAATAAGGATAGTCTGTAAAGACTTTCATCTTTTAAAGAAAACACAGAACTATTATGTTGGTTCCCAACACCTTCCTGTTAACAAAAATTTTACACAAATCATGAAGTGAAGCAATACTTACAACAGATTTTCGAATTTGCGTGGGATCGAAAATAGACCTATGGTTTCTAGGGCAAAGTTGCTTAAATTCTTCATTATTTCCCCTTACTATTTTTATTTTTTTAGCATCCATACAAATCGACCCACCATTTTTTTAAATAGAATAAACTTTTATTTTAAGTCTAAACACTAAATTATATTGAAATATTTCAATATAAAACAAATGATTTGAAAAAAACAAAAACAAAGTAAAATGGCCCAATATATTCTCGTACTCTTCAATATATTCTCGTACTCTTCATCAATTCAGTTAAAATAAATATCGAATAATATGTATATCTTATCTTATGTTTTTTTCAATTCTGCAGGTATAAAATATTTTAAATTTTTTAAGTTGCTTAAAATTCACTTCCATGTGACATATTTTGATATACAACAATTTGAAAAAACAAATAGTATTACCTAAAAATATTTTGTGTTATTCTTAATTTCATTTACTTCATTTCAAACAACAAACATGTATGTATGTATGAAGTGTGCCATTAAATTTTTTTCTATTCAGGTAACTGTTGGCCGACGTATAGGACTCTACAGATTTTGTGGCGATATAGGACGTGGAAATTTTTCAAAAGTCAAATTAGCTGTGCACCAGCTAACCAGAGGTTAGTAACTAAACATTTATTTTTATCAAAAAAAAAAATAAAATAAAATAAAATAAAAGATAACCACTGCTTTTTGTCAACTGTGACATTTAACTAAATCCTTTTCTTCTAATTTTTTGTTTTTTGTGTATTCTGTTCAATTTCATTTAAAAAAACCACACAAAAAACTGTTGTATATTTTCAGACAAAGTGGCCATCAAAGTAGTTGACCGTGCTGGTTTGGATGCCAAAGCATTGCGTATGCTTTCAAGTGAAATTGCTACACTTGAATGTGTTCATCATCCTAATATTTTAAGGTTTGTATGTATATGTATTTTTATGTATGAAAATTAGATTTCTTTTTTTAAAAACACGTGTACTGCTTTAATTTAATACATGTTAGGATGTGACAGTGCAGGAATACAAATTCAAATTGTATGACGTGTTAAATTTTCGCGTTTGTTTTTTGTTTTGTTTCAACTTTTCCAATTGAATAATACCAAATATCAATTGAAATTGCAATAGAATTTAAGTATAGATATCAATCGATATAAGATTTTAGGCATTAAATTTCCTAAAATACACAATTAAGATAATTTTCGCACTTTCGGATGCTTTTTCAAAAAGTTAGAGAATTCTTAAATTTATTAGCAGACTGTCACGTAATGCACAGTACTAAGTTATCTTCGGATTTTATAAGGACTCTGAATATAAAAAATGTCTTTAAATTAAAGCAAAAATGTAAAGGAAACAACGTATTTATACTTTCAAGTAACACAGATTGAAAACGTGTTACGAATTTGAATTGCCTGCACTGCCACGTCCAACTAAAGATGTAACGATCGGCTCCAAAAAGTATTGTCTGTTGGCATGGACAGCAGTTAAGTTAAATAACCTCTACAGGTCTGCTAGTGAATACGCAATTATTTTTTTAATTTTTCAAAAGCAACCGAACCTTTTCAAATATCCTTTAACAATGGTAACTATTGCTTTATTTTTACTGGTCCTTAATATGTGTGAATTTTGATCACCCTATTTGGGTTTTTAAAAGGAAATTTTTCACATATTAGAAATGTAATCATAAACATATATGATTTTTTTTCATTAGCTATAGATATACATATTTTGAAAAATGTTCAAACATTTTTATTTATTGCATAAAAACTTAATTTACCTTCACTGTAGATCTAAATATAGATGTTTTTTTTTAATGAATCGCAAATGCATATACCTACACTTCTACTTACACGGGCCTACGCAAATACGCACACACACACATTCTAAAACAACATTATTTAGCAACATCCTGTTTGCCTTTATTTTGCAATTTCCTTCAACATATTTTCACATTCAAAGAGTAAATGTCCCATATTAATTTATCATAATTGCATACATCTATTAATATGGACGCACGTGTGACTTTTATTATGTATATAAACGTATGTATGTATATATGTATGTTTGTATATTTAGGGTCTTTTTTACAGCTTCATTTACTGATTTGATGTCCTGTTGTTATATTTGTTTTCGCCTTAATTATAAGATGTACATATCTTTATTTTGTTTTCTTTAGGCTTTTCGAAGTTGTCGAAACATTGGGTCGTGTTTATCTAGTCACCGAATGGATACGTGGGGGTGAATTATATAATCATATAACACAAGGTGGTCCATTACGTGAAATACATACAGCGCCACTATTTAAACAATTGTTATTGGCTGTGAAGCATATGGTAAGTCTACAGTGAATGTTAAGCTAACGGTCACAGATAAATGTCTCAACAAAGTTACATTATTGTGCTCTAAATATTGGCATCAAGACAATAAACAGTTAAATCTTGAAAAATTACATATAAAAGTGCGACACTTGTAACGTTATTAATTACCTTTTTTACTATGCCCTGGCTTAGAGATTTAACTGTCTCATAATGAATTTGAACTAAAACTTTTCATTCGGGAAATCCTTAGACTTCAACTTAGTTATTGCCGTACCTGATATAAATATTGTAATAGAAGCTGAGAAGTTTAAATTGGCAACATTGTTTCTGTTAGAGCAGATCTAAAAGCTTTATGTGGTTTTGAGATAAGTTTGGTTAACAACTTGACTCAAGCCGGAGCAAGGTTTGAAGTTTGTGGAAACCATATGTTTGAAAAACATATTATATATAATATATAAACAATTAAAGACTCGATGAAATTTTAAACATATATAATATAAGTAAAAATAATATAAGTAAAAGACAGAGATATTGGGGGTATGACGTTAGAAAAAGACATTCGTTCTAATTGTTAAATTGATACAGAAATATTTATTAAAATATGTAGTTGAATCACAGTTTTTAAAAGTCAATAACTGTTAACTTACTTTTACAGTTATTTTACAAAAGACTCACAAAAACCATAAAAATAAATATTTTTATGCCCAAAGTTCGCATTTAACGTTTTACTCATTTTTTTAATCTCTTCCTCTGTATTGTATTTAAAATTGAATAAGTAAAGTAATTTCAAAAAAATGTGTATTTGTGGCTAAAATGTGTAATTTGTACTTATTTTGTAATTTGAAAATTTTTTTATTATTAATCTTATAATTCATACTATCAAATTGTATTGTTAATAGAACTTAAAAAACCCCCAATAAACAAAAAATAAATCCCGTCATCCCAAGAGTCAAAAACATTTTGCTCAAAAAAACTGTACTTATCTACTATGTTGTTGTCTACAACCATAAAGTGTTTATTAATTTGTTTATTTTATTGTTGTTGTTGTTGGTGTGTTTGCTGTTACTGCCTGCTCTTATTTCTGTCTGCTGACGCTGTTGGTGCTGCCATTGTTATTTATGAAATTTCCCCATATTAACAGCACAGTTTGGGTTACGTTCATCGTGACATTAAGGCTGAGAATGTTCTGCTGCTATCAGAGGATCGTTTAAAACTGGCTGACTTTGGCTTTAGCACACAACTAATTAATGGTAAGTATGAGAGTTTATTTATTTGTAAATAGACAAATAAATGGGACAGTTTTGCTGTAATGATATTTGTTTGTTTACTTTTTGAGGGGCAAATCTAATACACAATTTTATTTTTGAGTTCTGGCCCAACTAAGACTAATAAGAATATTTTACGCACATAAATTGTATCCCTGAATTACAGGAGTTTATGTCATTGTGCGTAATCTATTTGTCTGAGATTTAATGACAACGAAAAAGATTAATGTTGACAGATAAAATTAATATTGTGTTAAAACACTTACCTAAAGCACAACAAAATGTGGTACATAATATTAAATATTTGGAATAATTTGTATGTTCACAACACAAGAGTATAAAATAGAGCAAAATAATCTACACAAAATAATTAATTGTCAATTCGTTACGATAATTTAACATTTTTTTATGAGGAAAAATAATTTTTCGTTTGGAAATGCCATTTAATAACAACTGCCCAGTGCGTTGCACCATCAAAAAGAATAAAGAAAAAAATATTATTGATCATAAGTCATTTTAAGGAATTTAGGTGAATCCTGTCCTTTGTTGGTCTCTTAATATTATTAAATAACTTAATTCTTGCTTAATTTTACTACATAAGTTTTTATTTTATTTTATTAAAAAGTTTTTACATTGTTTCCTTTGGTTAGTTGCTTATAGTCCTGCTAATTTTGTGTGCTATTCCTTAACAAAATATTTATTTATTTAAAGGTGCCAATCAAAAACTGGACACATTTTGCGGTTCACCGCCATACGCAGCACCGGAACTGTTTTCCGATGATCACTACATTGGGGCACCGGTAGATGTATGGGCTTTAGGTATATTGCTTTACTTTATGGTGGTTGGTAACATGCCATTTCGAGCACCAACAATACCCGGCTTAAAGGCGGCCATATTAAAGGGTGACTATTTATTGCCGGGACAATTAAGTCTGCCATGTATAAGACTAATACGTAAGTTGAAAAGGAGTTTCAAATAATTTAAACTTTAACAAATAAAAGTTAAAACAAATTTATCTTTTCTTTTTGCAGAACGCATATTGATCCATATCCCATCCCGCAGACCCACCATCGACAATATGCTGAATAGTCAATTTGTAACCCATCCAAAGTTAAGCAGTGACCTAATGCAACACGAAATCAATTTACGCTCAAAGCCTGTTAAGCGCTCTGGCTTTTGGGTTCGCTCCAAATCGCGTCGCCTGCGTAAACAATACTCCTTAAGGGAACGCTATATGGAACTGACTAACAAACCACCCATTAATATGAACACCAAACGCACAGATGGCTTTTTTGTCGACAATTTCCTACAGCCTATAGAGCTGGCCCCCAATGATATTCCTTTGGAGGTTATAAAGGAGCAGTCCAAAAATAATACTCCTAAGCGATCGTTTTTGTGCGGCACACTTAAGAAAAAGGTGGGACCCATGGAGACAACCGAAAAAGAGAAACAATTAACAAATGGCTCGTTAAGCCATCACAAGTCTCAATGGAATGCTGTATTGGCGGTCGATTGTCCTCTTTTTAAGAATTATGATGCCGAAAATGGTAATTTCATAATGTTTCCCACATCTACAGATGACTTAAGTAAGGTACAACCTCTGGAGGCCGAGGCTAGACAAATTCTCGAAGAACTAGGTATTACAAGCGAAATGTTACAGTTGGCCTCACAAAATGCTCCACGAAGTGATATTATTGGAGCTTATCGTATTGTTATCAATCGTTTGCAAAAGCAGTCATGGCTGGCGCGTAAACATGTAGAGATGGCTTTGCATGAGATGCCGGGTAAAGCAGAGAGAAAAATTGAGAGATCCTGTTGCATATTGTAGAGGAGGGAACAAGAGATTAGAAAAAGTTCTAAGTGGTTTGGGGTTTTTCAAACACAAATACAGTGTAAGAGCGTGGGCAACGAAAATGAAATTGTCACAAATTATTGTTAACAATTTTTTACCTGAACTGCAACATAACCGCATGTAAAAAGAAAATTGATAATTGATCAACAGAATTTTTTAAAATAATGTTTTTTAATAAAAAAAATTTAGTAAACTTCTCGTTTCCAAAAAATAAAAAATATTTAATATCATAAGAAGTAAAAAATTTGGCAAAAATTAAATAAAAGTATATTTAAAGTGTTTTTTAATATTGACTTAACTAAAATATTTCTTTGAAATACTTAGAATTTAGCCCAAAATTTTCTTCAAATTACAAATTTTTCAGTTATTTTGTATAACTAAAAAACAAAATATCATACTAGTTGCACCTCCTAAAGTCAATTGAAATTTAAACGGTTAAAATTTTGTTAAATGTGCTCTCCTTTCCTCTCACTCTATCTTTTACTCTATCTCTCTTATTAAATAAGTTTTTTTTTTCTGAGATTTAGCAAACGAAGTAAAACTCACAAAAAAACATAAATTTAGGAAATTAAAAAAGGTGCCACATTTTAAATAAAAAATAAATAAAAATAAAACAATTAAAGAAAAAACTATATAATAATTTTAGCAAATATTGCAAAACCGTTAAAGTCATTTTTTTTAAACAAATATGTAATAACAAAACTTTTTTGTAGTTTTTTTTGAACAATGATCTCTTTCATTAAATAAAACGAAATACAACAAACAGAAATATTTCTAAAAAAAATGAAATAAAAATAAAAACATTAAATAAAATATTAGTAAACAAATTTTTACCGTAGTTTTTAAAATTAACAAAAAAAATCTCCAAAAACAATAAATTATAAAATTCAAACAAAAACAAAAACAAATAATTGATTTTAATTTAATAAAAAATAAATAAAAAGAAAAATTACATAAAACAAAATATTCAAAATGTTAATTAGTGCAAAAAGTAAAAACTGTGTCCTTTTTATTACAAATTAAAAAAATAACAAAATTACTTATTGAAAACAAATAGAAATACATACAAACATAAATTTGTTTTTTTTTATTAAAGCAATTTATGTAAAGGATTAAAAAAAAGTTAAACTTTTAAAAAAAATTGTATATTTATTTTCTTAACTTTAATTTCAAACAATAAAAATTTACTCCCATGGAGTCGTTAAACACAATTTAATGGTCTTAGTTCCGATTAAGATTTTATAATTTTTATTATAATTTTTTATATTTATTTGTATGAAAAATATTAACCAAATAACTTGTATGGTATTTTATGTATAACATTAGTGAATATTTATTAAATGTTTTAACAATAATTTTAAAACATATATAAAAGAAGAATAATGTTATAATTAACAAATAAAGAAATTTAAAGACAAAAATAAGGTTGCCTATTTGTTTTTATTTTGTGCAAATTTTTTACGATGTATGTACAAAGATCTTAAGACTATTGGAATATGATTCAACACAACAGTTAAAGTTTGCGACCAAGCCCTGCTTATTTATTCTTTTGTTTTCTACACCATTTAAGCATGATGCTTGCTATGCTGCAAATTTGTTGTTTTTTTAACTTTTGATTTTTAAAACAAGTTTTTCATTTTTCTACTATTATACCTGGAAAGCTTAGAGTCAGAGATAACTGAGAGATATTCGGCTCCTGCAAAAAATTCAAAGATATGCTATTACAGTGTGACTTGCTTTAGCGAGGTAGTAGTATTTGTAACTTCAAATTGCCTTCCCATTCTCCTGGCAGAGAAGATATAGAGGAATTAGAGGTAACTTTTTTCATTTACAGACATGTGGCAATTAAAATATCTTAAGGTCAAAGCTAAACAGTAACTGTAAAAAAGCTCTAAATTAGTTCTTAAAACATTACAGTATTAGCTGAGTGCAAGCACGTGCAGGATCATTATAATATTGTCAATAATTTTACCAATAAAAGTTCGCCAATAAAGGTAGGAGACTTGGTGAGTAATAGTCACTATAGGATCCTATTAGGGTTGGCCTTAGTTAGGCTGTGGCCCTATGTTTCTTATAGGAACTACAGGATATAATATATTTGTATATAGGGTAAGCCTTACACAGGTTCGACGATATTTTGAAAAATTAATATGACTACAGAGTACCAAGGGCCTTGTTATCCAAATGAAATAAAGAAGGTATGAAAATACTTTAAGATATAGATAAGCCGAGTCTTAAAATCATGGTGGGAATTTTTAAAGGGCTTATGACTAGAATGAGAAGTTAAAAACAAAAGAGTACACTGTCGTTGCCAGAGATCTTTGACTCAGATGGTAGGTAGATTCCTTTACAAGGAATAAGGTGATGCCTTAAAATGGTATTAGATACTACCAACTGATCCGTGCAGACACTCTGCCTACTGCCTATCTGGCCTTCTGACAGAAGGATTCCTGTTAGAGTAAGTAAAATCACTTATGCTTTTCTTCATGTGAAAATTGTATTTACTCTAATATCCCCTCCTAACATTACCTAAACATGTTTTTATTTTTTTTATACAACTGTTAGTTTTAGTTATTTTAACACCATAAAAATTTAAATATTTTCAAGGCTACAATTATACATACATATTTATGAATTACACGAAAAGAAAATTAATTGTAATTTATTCAAGAAATTTCTATTACGCTTTAAAACAAACAAAAAAATTATCGTTCTCGCCGCATTACCTTTAGTTTAATCCAACATTCTTTAATATAATTTCAAACATTTTATCTTTACAAGCAGATTCCACAAGCAGATTTTTCGTAATAGTGTATGTAGTGCAATTTCCATAAAAACGGAAAAGAATAACTTAATTTTATTTTCAATTACTGCTTAGTATAAAGAGTCGTATAATATTGGAATAATGAATAATTTATTATTTTTTATCACGCTGTCACAGCTTTTGGTATTTGCCGCAAGAAATCTAATAAATGTATACATTTTGCGACAAATGCGGCAACTAACTAAATAATTCATATTACAACACCAACAATTTTTAATGTTTTATGGCAGAAAAAATATCTACATAATCAGTAAATAAACATTATTTTCAAGTAGTAAAAATGAACCCTTTGCACGTGGTCCTGTAGAAACTCACTCATACTCTGGGAGTCTGCGCTTTAAAAATGAATTTTTTACCGTAAAGACTTTTTCTCCCTCTCTCTCTCTCTCTTTTGATGAATTGAAAAAAAATGAAAATAAACATAAAACGAGCAGACAAACTATTCCTTAATATATGGAGCACTATAGTAGTAGTATTATTTACAAGTGCATAGACATGATTTTTGGCTTAGCATAAATTTACAAAACAAACAAAATGTTAAAAACAACAGCAGCAAGAAAATCCCATAATAATATTATACACACTTACATACAACGCCATGTGCCACGTTGTGTTTTTAAAGCCACATTCTTTCTTACAAGCACACACACACACATATGTATATTTATATGCATAAATTCATGTATTTACATTGTGTAATGTAAGTCGTCTTAAGTTCAAACATAAAACATGGTTAATAACAAAAAAATTATCATGCATTTAAAAGAAAGGATGTTGCTGTCGGTTTCCTCTCTCGTAGATGCAAAGACCACAAAAACAAAAATATGGCCAAATAAAGCAAAAGGCTTGTTGTGCGAAAACAAACATATACGAAATGAACTATTAATGGAGCTTTAAGGGTGTTTGATTTTTTCCCCTCAACTATGTTGCAAAAACCGCATTAAGAAGAAGAAGAGGATATATAAAAATGTCTCTTAAACTGTAATAAGGAATTTACATGTTGGTTGGTTAGGGGCGGTCATTTAATATTATTTAAGAATATCAAAATACAATATGACTCTTTATAATTAGTAAACGTAGATCAGGGGGGAAGAAACATGGGTATTAACCCCCCTCCCAAAATGCTTTAAAGGATATAAAGTTTATGTAAGAAGTAAAAATAAAACTTTAAGGTTATTATCTTTGTCGTAGCAGATGCCTCTTTATTTATTTTGAAAAAAAAGTACCTCTTACAGTTGCGGTCAATTGTATTCCTCTCTTTATATTTTATATGTATATAAGAGCTCAAGCAGATAAACACAATAATAAATATGTGAATAATTATTATAATTGATATAAATAAAATTTTATAAAAAAGCAAAATTTTAAAATTTAATGTAACAATATTTTAATATTTCTTAAAATTTTCTATAACTTCATGCTCATAGTTAAAATTGTTGTTTCGTTTCTGCTTATGGGTATCAATCATTAACATTATACATTTTTCATAAATATTTATTTATTTAACCTGTAATATCAAAGTCTATAGAAAAAAATAATTTGTTACATGCAGTAATTTCATATTTAATTTAAGGAAAACAACTTTATTTAGTTATTAAAGTAGGTAAGTCACACTTAGTTTTAGCCCAATTAATTAAAATTGCTATTGACTTATAGAGTTCTTTTTCTAATTTTTCAAAATGACTTTTGCATCTTTAAAGGGTAAAAACTTTTAAAAAACAATATATGTAAATTATAAAAATACCCAAAAGTACACAAATTTCCCACAGGCCTCTCTTACTTGATAATACAAATGTAATAACTTTTTTTTTAAAGACAATAATAATAAAAACTGATATATCAAAAAATGACGTCATTGAATTTGGCAACAATTGGCCTACTAAGTAAAGAACTTTTCCTGACAAACAAAAAATGTGAAAAAGAACATCCTTTGAGAGCAAACTCATACTCGAGCTTGTACAAGTAGTAAAAAGATAAAAGAGTCGGACTGCTTTGCCTCATGACATGAAAATAAAATTATTGAAGTTCACTTTTTCCTATAACATTTACAATTTTATTTGTTGTTCTTGTTGTTATTATTATCATTATATTCTTTTTCTTCTATAAGAGTAAAAAAGTAAAAACCCCCAACATCTGTTTTGCAAGGCTATAAAAATGTTTATAATATAG
>NDXZ01051918.1:0-24216 GCA_003055125.1 Paykullia maculata
GACTCAATGTTCATTTAGCGAATACCTCTAAAGCAGTAAATGTGGGTCTGTGTGTTCACATGGCTGTTATAAAAATAAAACTTTCTTGTTCCTAAAAAAAATACACAAAAAAAAACAAAATGATAAGAAAAAACATAAAACGGGCAAACATATATACATACAAATATGTATAAATTTTAACCAAATTTTGTTCATATATTTGAATTCATAAAAAGTGTTTAGCATTTCAGATAAATATATGCAAATTTTTTTTTTATTTAAAATATAAAAAAGGGCTTCTAGAAATTTATTTAATTTTCTAAATATATTTAGATCTTAGGATAAATCTATAAAGCTAAGAGTTATAGAAAGTCATTTTTAAAAGTAGAATATTTTGATAAAATCTCTTTTTTTATGTTAAAGCCAAATATCTGACCTGCGTATATAGTTAATTGCTTGAAAAGTAAGACTTACTTTTACCGTATTATATAATACAAGTAATACGTATTAGATAGTTATTGCTTATAGTATTTTTAACCATTGCTTACCTGTAATGAAAAGAAATGTAAAAAAATATTATTTTTTTTAGTAGATACAAAACAACCTAAATGTGTAAATAAATAACCAAATAAATTCTTAAATATATAATTGTTGGACTTACAAAGTGTTGCTAATTTCAATACCTTAAAATGAAAGCAATACATTTTAAGACTGCTGTATACTAAGGAACAATTAATAGAAAACAATATTGGAAATAATTAGTTTCTAATAGCTTTTTTAAGTCTGAAAAAAATGTTTTTTTGTGAAATCAATGTTAAAAGTTTAATTGTCAATTACAAAAAACTGAAGCGAAAAAATATTCGCGACCTTTTTACTAAAGAAAGTTCTATATTTGTTGGTTTTTTAATTCATTTTTATTTTTTATTCGATTTTATACATATTGAACACAATAGTTGACGAAGCTTTTAACATAATTGTAGTAAAGCACAAAGTTGATGTCTCATATTTCGAAAACTATAAATGATAACAAAAAACTGATAACACAGATCACAAGACCTCTAAAAGTTTGCCCAAAAATCGGTCTTATCTCAATTTTTGCTATTTTGCGGTATAGAACACAATAATTTACGAACGACGATATGTCAAATATTTGCCCAAAAAAGCATAACCACTAATTAGTATGTTTTTTAATTGTTTTATTTGTTGGGGTATTTATTTGATTTATTTGACCATGTTTGCTATTAAAAAACTCTTTTTAAGGCAAATAGCGTCAAATAGTTTTTTTTTCAAAAAATAGTGGTAACGTTTACTTGGGCAAATATTTGACGAATGTGACTGTAGCTTAAGTGATTGTGTAGAAATATTTCATATTTTAAAGACATCATTTGGTACCTTCCAAAAAGCCCCTTTTAATTGAAAACAAAAATCTGCCTAAATACTCAATTACAGTGCAACACGAATTTTGTTGGAAGAATAAATAATCAAACTTTTGAAAAAATTGAAAAATGGTTTTATATAAACAAAATAAGTAAGAACGCTATATTGGGTTGTGCCAAATCTTATATACCCTTCACCACGTGTAGGTATGTAATAGGAAGTGTATGTATGTATGTATGATAGAAATTTTGGTCCGCATAGGTTTTTGCATATACTTTTGCAGATTTTGGACTAATCAGTCCAATTTTTCAAACAAGTTTATAGTTTATCCAAAGACTGCAAAATATTAATCTTTTTTTGTGCAAAAAAAAAGTTGGTCGTCTGTTTTTGCTTATATCTCAGCCGGTGATTGATGGATCGTGCCAATTTTCAATAACGTTTTTTTTTTTAATATTTTCAAATGTTTGATACCTTATAAAAGTCTGGTTGACTTATGGGAGCTACGAAATTTTATTTCAACCAACACATGGACAGACAGACAGACATAAATGGTAGGGCTTTTAATTTAAATAAGACGATAGGAAAATGCAAAGTTTGCTTGGAAAAGAACTGAGTATTCTTAACTAATGCCTATATAAGAGCAAAAGGTTCAAAAGTTTCCCCATTTCTACTTGAACTTTCTATAATCCTATTTTCCAGAAACTTTAAAAAAATTATATCTTATTAAACAAAATTTTCTTTAAAAAAAAACTAAGTACAAGATATCGATTTTTGGAATCTGCTCTTGTTTTCGAAATTTCTAACCATTTACAGGTTTTGAATAATTTCGTAAAGCTATTGCTCAACTTTGTGTAAAAGTTAATTTGAAGTTTTTTTTTCCTCATATTAAATAGGTTTGAATTTAAAGCCATGACCAGTCAAGCCTTACAATTTTATATAAACTTTTTTAGCCAACTATAGCTTAACTAAAAGAGTCTAAGCTTAACAAATTGCGCTCGTTATTATTAATCTACAAATACATGAATCTTCTACTCTATATGTGCTATAAACTCTGATACGCCATTGTTTAAAAAATTAAGTCCGAAAGGTGGTTGAATGGTAAATGTATTGGCAAAAAGTATATTTGAAAAATCAAGTTTTCTTAGCCCCCAAACATTTACTGATCACAAATGCAGAAGAAAATTTTAAAGAAAAGTTTTTTTTAAACATCAATTCAGATGCTTTAGTTATGCGGGTAAGTTTTATAAACTCCATATAATTATTGAAGAATATTTTTGATATTTTATATTCAGTACACCCAAATAGAGGATTTGAACATATTTTATTTTAATAAGTAAAAAATTAAATCCTCTAAAGATTTTCTCTTTTGTAATTAATTAAATAATTTTTCTCTTAAATATACATTTTTATTTGCACCCATTTTAACTGTCACATGAAAATATTTTTTTTCTTTTTGTTAATTTTCCACCATGTACAGCCGCCAGTTTCTACGCAACAAAAGAATGGCATCCTGAACTTTTAATTTAGCTCTTGTTTGTAGGTAGCCTTAGCTATATTTGCTTGAATATTAATTTTAATCCTCTTAAGGCTTGATTATTTATATTTTTGGTTTTACCTTGAGAATACTTTTGTACCCTTTTTTTCTCAAAACTTTTCACGAGTAAAATGTCACCTAAATAAATTTATGACCATTTAATAGCAACACATATGTATTTAAACCATTTACAAACATTTATTTAACAAAACAGTTGCCATAACTTGAATACTTTACTGAACTCTTTTCTTTCGTGTGTCCCATATATTTTCTGTCATAAAAACATCAACTTAAATACTTACAGCCTACTGTTTCGTTTAATAAAACATTTCAAGTTATATTTTATTTTTTATTTACCTTTTTTTGGGAACGAAAAAAAAGGAATCACTAGTTGTGTAAATACTTTTCACCAAAGCAAAACAAAGTAAAGACTTTTTGACACCCGTAACTTTCTAAGTATTACAAAACAAAAAAAGTTAAATTTTGTTTTCGTTTTACTGTTTTATTTTTATGCAAAAAAAAAATTAATTAAGTGGTTGGTATATTTGTTTTGTCATTTTGTTAGCAACAAAATGGTATATTTTTTTCAGGACCAATATGATGTTTTTGTTTAATTATCAAAAGAATCTAAATCACCTTACCTATGGCAGTCCGTATATCCGTCTTTATGGCCTCGTTAGTAACATGATAGAGCTCACATATGGCTTTAAGGCCAAAAACTTAAATGTCATGTTTTGCCCACTTTTTGTACATATATTTTAATAGTCTAAGATTTAAAACTTAAATTTGATTATTTCTTTTCACACTCAAATTAAAGTCATCGGTACAATAAGTGTTTAATTAAATATATTTTTTATATAATTTTACTCCATTTGGTGTGAACTAATGGGCGGATAATTTGTATGACACGCCCTTTTTTAAAATAAGGTGTATTCTTTATTAACAAAAGCATACCTACTTTTTATCTTACACATAGAAGTTAGTACTATTCTATACAATGTTTGTGGTGGTTGTACAACCGATTATAGCGCTATTACTCGTTTTTTTCGTTCTTTGTGCTTTTGTTGGTGGCGTCATGTTGTTGAGTTTCTTGTTGTTTTAACTTGAAAACATAAATTTTAATAAACAAAAACTGTTAATAGCAATCTACCTGCCGTTAGTTACATATATTTAAGTATTCAACGCACAAAATGTTACAGCCAGAATTTTGGCTTATAAGAATACAGGGGACGACAAAAAGTAAGGTTGACCAAATGAATGAAAAGAAGGATTTAGATTTTGCACTAAAAAATAATATTTTCCATTAATAAGGAACTAGGCAGCGTAAAAGTAAGGTTTTAATATGACAGCTCATTTTCCACAAAATGTTTGTTTTAAGCTGTGTATTGCTCTATTGCCTATTGTCCCCTTATTCTCTATATATTTTTTAAAAGGAATATATGTCAAGGCCAATGACATTTGAGGCCATTTCTAATACCTTTTGCAACACCTTGTTTTTGTCGATTTTTTTTTTGCAAATTTACTATGATTTAAAATTTTTGTTCAGAAAAACAATTTTTTTTCATTTTTAATAGAAACTAAAAAATTAATTGCTATTTAATGTTAATAATTGAGGGATTCACAAGCCACTCATATTGTCTTATGTCCTAAAAATTTAAAATATTTTAAGTTACATTTCATTCTAAAATAATATGACTCTGAATGCTATGTTTATTGTTCTGTCGTAAACTATCCTTAGCCAAACAGAAAAAGCAATAACAAAGAACTTAAACCATTTTAAATTTTTAGGACATAAGACAATATGATATCATAAGTTGCCTGTGAATACCCCAAATAAGATTTTCATAAAGCGATAAGCTTCTCATATAATTCCTTAAAATAGAGAATTCATTAAAATAACATTTCTATAAACTTTTTTAACCTAAATAAAACATGTTGAAAATGTTTTATTATTTTTAAATAAAACAACATTTTGTAAGTTTTCTATACAAAATTACAATTTTTGTATGCTAAATATAATTTTATAATGAAGGGAGTTTCTTGAAAATGGATTTAAAAAAAAGAATTTGTAGATTTTTAGATAAGATTTTTTTTACAAAGAAAATTAATTATTTAGAACTCCTCTTATATAGAAGAATCAATTAAAAAATTACAACAATTAAGATTTTCCTAAAAAATTAAAATACAACAACATAAATAAATACATCTTTATTTCTTTAATTCATTTTACAGGTTTTAACTTTATTAAAATTATTGTACATTTTCTGTTAAGAAAGCAAAACCTCTGTTATTTTCTTTGTACTTCTTCTTCCTGTTAGAGTTCTTAAAACAAAATATCCAGTTAAACTTTCTATTGTCAGCGCGTATACATATAAGTTTGTTCAAGAAATAAAAACCCTCACAAATCAGCAAAACTCTTAACATGTAAATGAAAAGGGGTATAAGTGTTTTTGGTGTGTAAATGAGTGTAACTTTTTTTACCTTTAAAATCTAAGAAAAATTACTTTCAACACACCTTTTCTTTTTACTTGTGTTTTGCCTCTTTTAACTCGTTCCATAAATTTGTTTTCCTCGTTTTGTATTGCTTTTTTTAAATTTTTTTGATATTAAAGTGTTATACCTTTAATAACTGGAACATTTAGTTATTAAAAATAAAAACAAAAGCAACACACATATAAACACCCACATAGAAAGAATTTAAGTTAAGGACAACCCAGTTCATTGTAACCTGGCACATACAAATATTATGCTTATTTAAACACACACACACACATACATACGCACACACACTTATGTATATGTTGTAGGTTAAATAAATATTAATACATATAAAGTGTGTATTTTTCTTTTAATATTGCACAAGTTTGTATGATCGTGTGTAAATAAACACAGTATATTTTCACTTCACATACGAGTGTATATTAACATTTAATATGGATTTAAGTCAAACAAAAATTATTCGATTAATCGAAGAAAAAAGTTTTTTCACGAATGAATAATATTTTTTAAATTTAAAATAAACAATTATTTAAACATTTTTTTAAGAAACTATATTATATAAATCTTTTTTGTTTTCTTTAGGTATGTGAATTTTTTTAATATTTAAATAATACATTATTTTTCTTTGTCATAGAATTATTTTTTTATTATTAATTATACAAAGTTTTTTTTAAACAATGCTGTCTATTCGTTTGAATAATCGAAAAAAAATTTTACAATTAATCGATTTCTTACATAAAATAGCTATAGTAAAACTCATTCGAATAACTCCAAAACTCATATATTTAAGAACCCTAATATTAAGACTTCATTTTTTTATTTTTTTCGATTCTTTTAGCAGAGTGTAAATTTGTTACTTTTTTACGATTTCTATTACGTATTTGTGTCATTAAAAGAATTTTTTATATTCATTGTTGAATTTTTTTTACCTAATGAATTGTTTGTTTTTTAAAAAACTTTCTTAATGAAAAAGAAATAAGAATTAAGTAAGAAAAAGTATTTAGAAATAATTTAATGTTTCTTCTTTGAATTTTTTTATTTCTTAAAGGTTGTCAGAAATTAATTTATGTTAATAAATTAACGCCACTATCTTGACAAACGACATACACTTATTGTGTTAAGTGTTTTTTAAGATTGATAGAACATGAGACAAACAAAAAATTTTTTCTAAAATGCAAGTTTTTTTAATGAAATTTTTTGGCAAATTATCGTATTCTTAAAATGTATAAAATCAAAGGTTCTTAAGCTGGCTTCATACTATTATACAAGTTATAAGATTTTCATTGGTTTTTGAAGGAGAAAAATCAAATTATTTGATTGTCAAAAAAGTTAGATAAAAAATTTTCTCATTACATTTTGTGTCTACATTGTCACACTTCAAATATTAACACACGGCCAAATACACAACAACAGCTGTTTAAGTTATTTTTGCACAAAACTCTGTGTTTTTTGGTGTAAAATCACAACTCTGTTTTTGTTTTTTGTAAATTTGAATGAAAAGTCTCAGCCTTTAGAAAAATTTTTTCAAAATGGTGAGACGACTGTTAAACTTCTATACGTATTTTTTGACATCTGATTACATATTGTTTCACACTATTTTACTCTCATTTTTTTCAGTTTTTGATATTTCGTATTACTCAGTATTACAATGTGAAGCGGACTTTAGCAGTTCTTAGCTTTGTCATAAGAAGTAACCTTTCACTGTTTAAGAAACTCAATAGTTATAAGGTTTCTACAAGAATTTCTTAATTATTATTAAAGTTAGTTAAAATTTCTATTTTCTGCAATTTTCCTTAGACTGGTAATAATAAGTCAGACAAAATATCGTTTAATAAATATAAACTATTTCTATTTATAGCGTATGCTATTAAATAACTTAAACAAGCAAATTTTTGTAAACAACAATTCCATACTGAAAATTACTTAAATAGTTTACTCTTAAAATAACAAAAGAAATCCTGCCAAGATTTTATCACAAAAAAATTAAGTCAAACTACACTTATTGTTTATTTTTTTTTTATTTTACAACAAAATGTAGAATAAAAAAAACAAAAAAAGCCAACAAGTTGTCATTTTAAATTACAGGTCAATAACCAAAAAATGCAAAACAGTTTTTTGTATGTCGTTTTTGTTCACAACTATCAAGTGATTTTTTTTTAATAACTTATTTCTTTGTTGCAGTCTATTTTTTCAGAAAATGTCTATGACCTACATGCATTGTTATGTCCAAACATATACAAATGCATATTTACATGTATATGTTTATACCTTTATTTCAACAAGCTACATACACTTTTATATGTATAGTAGAAACTCGATTATCAGGTTCATTATTAAACCGTAACATCTGTTAACCATAATGCTGTCAAGGGGCACTATATTATAAATGAGCTCTTAAAAACGCAGAAGGACATAAAGCGCTACTCAGATAATAGTTTTGTGTATGTACCAAAGAAAGACCAAAACCATATTTTTCGGGAATAATATAAGTTTGAAGAGAAGTTGAATATTTAAAAATATTTCAAATTAAAAATTAAGGTTTATCAACTTAAGCATATTAAGCGTATTACAATTAATTGGTTTTTTGGAAGTTGCAATTTGTACATACATACATTTATATGTATATTGTATATACATATATGTATGTATGTATTATACAAATACGCATAGTATGTATGAGGCATTTTGTTTTTATATTTTTATTGATACTTCTGTACATTTGAATTGTATATTACGTATACGTACAGTGTTTCTTATGAAGCAAGTAAGAGCGCTATATTTGGCTTGGCCAAAACTTATACCCCCTTCACCGCGTGTATGTATGTTTGTTTGTATGTTAAATACACAACGCTTGCAGATTATTGAATTTTATTATTAAAATCCATGCCCGGTTAAAAAAGTGTATCCTGCACTTCTTCCATTTTGTTTGGGCGACCTTCAGAGGCGGCTATTCGGAATCTTTTTACTAAATTTCACACCAAATTTTCATTATTGGACATTAAACAGAGGAAAATAACGCAGTTGTATCCGCCAGTGTTGTTGATGAACCTGAATTATCAATTCGAGCGCTACGCGTGCGATGATTAACATTTTTTTTTTTTGCCCGAAATTAAAGAGCTGCACTTGGCTGACATGTGGTGGCAAGACGGTGCTACATGCCACACAACATGCGAAACAATGGTCCAATTGATAGACGAGTTCGGTAAACAGTTATTTCACGTTTAAGGCCGGTCAACTGGCCGCCTAGATCGTGCGATTTAACGCCTTTAGACTATTTTTGGTGGGGCTATGTTAAGGCAAGCCCGCAACGGATGACGCACTGAAGTCAATATTAAGGAATTTATTTTTGGGATACCGTCCGATATGTTGGAGAGAGTATGCCAAAATTAGACCCAGTGTATGAACCATTTGAGGCGTAGCCGCGGTGAACATTTGAAAAATCATGAAATCATCTTCAAATATTGAATTATATAGATTGTTCTATTGACTTAACTAAATATTTCATATATTTCTCTTAATTGTATGTGTTTTTTTTAAATCAATTCCGAAAGCTCTTAAAAAATCACATTTTATTTACATGTCCGAAAGGTTTTAAAAATCTTAGAAAACTTTTGTTATGATATAAATTTTTACCTATATATTTTTTTGCCAATATCTTTAAGGATTTTGAACTAATTGGTCAATTTTTTAAAACATGTTTTTAAACAGTTTATCCCAAAGCTGCAAAACAATAATTTTTTTGTTTAAAAAAAAGGAGGTGATCGAATCCGATTATTGATGGATACTGCCAGTTTTCAACACCAATTTTTTCGAGAGTATTTCCAAAAGGTGAAGAAAAGTTGATTTTAACCAACACAAGAACAGATGGACATAAAACTATTATAAACATTGTTATGGGTAAATATCATAAATACGTTTCTTTTATATGTGCAGATATAAAATTGTTAGAATCATTATAGGATATACATATATATAGGATATTGGTATTAACGTAAAATATGTCTACAATCATAATATGTTTATAGCAACCATATAACGGTTATAGTGATCATAGAGTTTGAAATTGTCTGTGATCATATCACCGTGACCATACTCAACCATGGTTTTTCTCTGGGTATACCTTTGCCACTTAATATTCCTCAACAATTGTTTCTCAAAAACGTATTCAAATAACTCTACTAGAACTGTAGCTATTTTTATGTCGGTTTTTAGATAAATGGAGTTTTGTATTTTACTAATAACGCTTTTGAAATTTTGAAAATGATGTTACTGTTATTTTCAGGCCCATTAAGTATTATATTTAACTTTTCTTAGTGAAAGCTCTTTTCTGCTTTCGTTTAAGTAAAACAAATAATTTGTTTGGGACAACAGGAACTGTAGGTACGACATTGGTCCTAAATTATTTTTTCTGGTATGAAACTCCTCATATATACACAAACGATTAATTTAAAAAAAATAACCAAAAACCTATTTCCTAAAACTTTGCTTGTAGCAAATGTTAGAACAATGTACACTTTTATGTATACATGTATGAAAATACAGAATTTTACATTTCTGCTGGTTGATAAAAACTAAAAATTTTTAAATTTGTTCCTAAAAACTTTGTGACAACAATCACCACAACTACTTTTTATACAATTTTGTTGACGTTCAGTTTTTATTTTTTAAGCTTTTGGTTTAAAAATAAAATCCAACAGCTTTTTTCAAAAAAAAAAATTTTTTTCTGTAAAACATACATATATAAATATTCATGACTTTAACAAAGTTTCGTACTAAAAAAGAAATATTCGTTATACATCCATTGGCATGTTATTTAAATGTTGCTATTTTTCTTTGTTTCCCTTAAGCCTTGCCTTTCCTTTGCCTAACACATAAACTACATACATATGTATATACATTTATATGTACATATATGTACAAACATTCATACAAATATAAAAAGGTAACAGACGGTAAAACTTAAGTCGACCACAGACATTTGAACATTTCGAAAAAAAAACCAAGCTTACGGCTTTATTTGCTTAGGATTCGTTTGTGTTCGTAAGGTGTGAATTAGGAAAAACAAATATTTTCCAAATGTTGTTCTTAAAGTTATGCACAAACTTTGGTTGTTTGTTCTTTTCAACAACAGAATATTTTTGAGATTGTTGCAGGACAAAAAAAAAACCAAACATTTCGATTGATTTATTAATCAGGAAGGAAAGAAAAAGTTTACATAACGTTGACAACAGCTTCTTATGAATAATGAATAAAGGTCCATAATAAAATTGTTTTGCTTCTCTTTGGCCAGGATTGTAATGCTAAGCTACTTAAAGTTTAAATGTGGTATAATGTTTCTAAATAATCTTTTATTTATATATAATTTTTTATAATTATATTTTTATGTAAAGATTTGGCTAAAGAAAACATCTAATAAAGCATGATTTTTAGTATATGATTGCAAATGAGTAACTTTTTTAATTAATTACAACTTGATAACTTATTTATGCTTTAATTAATCTTTTAAGCAGCACAACTTAGAGTACTGCCATTTTTTGTAAAGCAAAGTTCTTGGCTATTTCAGACAAATTAAATAATGTAGGTTCTTAAGATCAAAAAAATTTATTAGTTAGACATTTTACCTAAAAACAGTAAATCATTTCATCAGCCTTTACTCGTACTGAAGTCTGTGTTTTTCTTCTTTACGTTAGATGAGTTAAAATAGAAAATATCAAATAATTTTCATCGTAAATTATTTTCTTAATTAATTAAACATTTAAAGCTGTCTTTGAATTTTGAATAATTTGGATAAAATAATAAAAGTTTGAATAAAATTACAAAAAAAAAATACACAAAAAGAAAACTTTTATTTGAATTTTTTAAAAATAAAATTTTCATTATTTAGTCGAGTTTATTATGTTTAAAAATATTTAATGTTATGAAATTGGATTTTAAGGCAGATTTTTTTAATCCTTTATCTAACTCCTTTAATATTTAACACACTTTGACAACAGCTGCAAAACAATTAAATGTCTTTCTTTAGTTTTCTAAAACAATAATATTTGCCAGAACTTCTGCTTGTGTTTTGTTAGAATTCATTATAACAGTTTCCAACTAACTTAATTGCAATATTTTCATTTTGAAAAACTTAATGTGGCTTATTTGCTATAACTTACCATTTCTATTTGGCTTTTAAAAACTTCTGCTAATTGCCAGTAAAATAAAAGTTAAAAAATGTTCTGCTTGCATTTTCTATGTTTTTATAATGATAATAAATGGATATACTCATTTTGGTATTTACATGAATGCGAGGGTGAAATGAAAAGGAAACTTTAAATCAAATACATGTTTAATATAATACTCTTGCTAAGTTTTAACCATTTAACAAAAATTAGGGGTACTCGCTTGAATGCCTCTTATACCTTTTAAAAAAAATTTACATAAATAAACCGCTAAAAATTTGAAGGTTTTCTTTAGAAACTTTTGATTTCACTCTCCACAAAACTTCACATTAGCAACACTTAGTACAAACTAAATTAAAGTACTAAATAAAAAAAACGTCTCCCGCTTATTATTTTATTAAGAGAAAAGATAAATAAATGTGTATGTATCATGAATATGTTCGCTCATTTATTTATGTGTATGTATGTGAGTGCTTATCATCCATGTAAGTGTTTATTATGAAGGATGATAAAGTAAACTATGATAATTACATTTTGGTTTTTCATAGCATACAATCATGAGAGAGAAGTAGGATATAATTACTTTGCGGTATAAATTATTTTTATAACTCGCACTCAAACACACACACGCAAAGTGGAGTACAGTCATACCCCTTTAACATATACACATTTATCATATGTTACTTGACTTTGTTTATTTAAGGGTATAAGTCTGGGTATGCGAGGTCAGTTCAAAAAGGGGAAATCTACAATTTCTAGGTTTTTTATATAATTTTATGATGACAATACTGTAATAGAAACAAAGTAAAAAAATTTTAAAATATTCTACATATTTTGAACCACAATTAAGCACAACGGACAGTAAACCTAAAATAAATTATAATCGCTGTAGCTTCTAAATTAATATTTAGATTTATTTAAAAGGTAAGACATTAAAAGAAAAGAAGTCAGGTTTTTGAGTTTAAGTTTAGATAGAAAGGCCAAAACTTGACAACTTCAACTTTGATTCTTTTATTAAAATGAGTTCTTTAATAAATTTTTAAGATTTGCTTAGCTACTTCAGAGTATTGTTGTGAAAAGATTTTTTTTAATTTATAATGTAAAATAAATTTAAAACCGTAATTTCTAATAAAAACATTTTATTATTTTAGGAAATGGGACCCAATTTTTTATAACTAAATAGTGAAATTTTTTAGACATGTATAAGTAGAAGATATTAATAAATTGTTAAAAAAAATTCAATCTTTGTAAAACAAAAAACTTTTAAATATTTCTTGGCAACGATAAATTTTTTAAAACATTATAATTTTGATTTTGATATCCATGGTTTACTGCATTAGTTTTAAATTTCTTTTAATTCTAAGTAAATTTTTTCAACAATCACGTTTAGTTATTTTAATCATATTAAATACGTTAGTTTTTTAGGTAAATATTATCTTTATTTATTAGAAAAACTTAGTTGGAGAGGGAATATTCTTCTCATTTTGAATGTTTCGCCTTGCCAGGAAGCAAATTCAGCAAAGGTCAATATATTAAACAACATATATTCGAGCTCCTGCAAGTAGTCTTTTTTATAAACAAGTTAGCCTTGCTTACCTTTATCAAGACTTTGCACTTTTTAGCACCTAGAAATAAATTTTTTTCCAACATTATTAAATATATAGACCTGAATTTTTGACACAATTTTCATGCTACCTTCATATTACTTAATTTTTATGTGTGTATTTCATTATGTTCTTTTGAACATTTAAATACGTTCATATACTTAATTGCACTGTTATGTATCACGTAAGTACTTGTTTGAGTCTTGCCGTGTGTGCCTTGAAAAATGTTTTAGGAATTTTAATGGTTATTGTTTTAAACTTGTGTTTTCGTTACTGTGTGAGTGTTTTCTTTTTTAATTTATCGTATCAAATAGCCTTAATTGTTGCTAGATACTTACATTGTTAAGTAAGCGTTTTTAAATTGTTGCTCATTATTATAATTGCAGGATTAATAAAAAATTAAAAATATACATATATATAAATTTTTATATAATATGGCCTTAATCAGATTATTTTCTTAATTAGGTTTTTTTCTCAAATAATATAAATGTAGAAGACTATTTAAACACAGTTCCTCAAAAACCTGACAGGTAAGAAAACAAAATTATTATTCAACTCTTAAAATTCTAATCAAAACGTGCTGATTGTAAACCCTTTGCTGGTTTCAAGAAAGGCTTCAACTGGGCTTATGTCTGGAACCTATTTATTTGAGATTATTCTTCCATTAGCCACAAATAAAAAATAAATTCTTCCAGCAAAGGAAATTTTTGAAACGTTAAAGAATTTAAGTAAACAAACACATGGTTATAGTTACATACGTTTAAAATACCCTACACCAGCGATCGTTATATATGTGCTAAAATTTTAATACCCCAAAAACTAAGCCTCCACCCCCTTTTTTCGGTATATCCATTTTCTTATTGTTGTTCGTAAATCTGAATATATAATTGAGGTACATCCATCTGTTTTAAAGTCAAAGCACAGATTGCAATTTTAAATATATTTTAATAAAATCTTTTGCATAAATTGTAAAATTTTTAATTGTTATCGATCCATTATTTTAAAAGCTGATTAGATATTACGATTGTTCTTAAAAAAATATTATTTTGCTAGAAACAAAGCTTCTTACCAATGTTTTTAGAAACTCTGCAAATATTCCTTATCTAAAAGAGGCCTTCATTTTTTTTAGTAATTAAGTAACACAAAATTTTACTAGTAAGAAAGTACATATTAGCCATGAAAGGACTTTGGTTTAGATATATTTTTTTTACAGAATTGCTTTAGATGCAAAAATATCTAAAAAAAAATTCTCAAAAATGTTTGCGTAAAAAAGTATGTTGAAAACATTTTTTTTATTAAAAAAAATAATTTTTATTATTTTTCATATATATTTTTGCTAAAAAAAATAAAACCTAACCTAACCTAAAAAAGGAACCCCTACTGTAATATATAAATATTAAAAGTGAAATAAAAAAAGTGCCACAAACAAACCCCCCAAATAGTGTTGTCTCTTTCACATAACAATATAAGGATGACTGTAGAAATTTCTTTAGATATAAATTTTTCTAAAGAAAATATATAAAAAGTGTGTTTTTTTAACTTAAGGCTTTTCTTTATTTTTCAAAAAGATTCTTTCAATTATGTTTCTTTAAAACGATGTTTAATTATTTATTAATTATTTTCCTAATTTATTCCGCATATAAAATTTTATGTTAATGTCGTGGCAATCTTTTCTCCTCGTCAATTTAAAATTAGGTAAATTTGATGTAAAAATAAAATCTTGTCTTTTGGTGTATTTTAAAACCCTTAATTTTTAACATCTGCTTACCTATAATTAGGTGAAATGTTTCTTAATTTAATTATTATCAACCCAGTTTTTATGCTAATTATATATGTCCTTTTTGTTTTAAGCCAAAAAAAAAATGGTTTTATAAACCTTTTATAAATTTTTAATTTGATTACGATTATTTTATTTATAGTCATGCCTAATTGTAGGCCCCTCTCTATCTGTTTTTTTTTTTGTTGTGTTTTTAAAGGACAATCTTAAAAACACTTTATGAACTTCGTATATAAAAGCGTGTATCATTTAAGGCAGAATGTTTCTTGTATTACTTATTTAAAAACGTGTCTCTATTCAAACATTATAAATTGCCAAAAATACGTTAGGATGTGAGCAAACAAGGATGTTCAATTGTCTGACCTTGTTTTCAGTTTTATGTTTGTAAAAAGACTGCCATACAATTTGTTACTGTCTAAACAAAATCATGCATCATTGTTAATAATTTGTTAAATTTTGTGCGTTGTCATAATGAGAAATTTGTGTTTAACGTTCATATGTATGGGTTGGCACGTATTATGTAGTAACTAACTAATTATATGTAAGAGCTTTGCAATTATGTTATTTTTCCCTTTACTCATTAACTAAATAACCAAATGTTGTGTTTAATGATTTGAAAAAAATTATAAGTGATTTAAATAACTGTTTTATGTTCAGACAAAAAAGTATTCAAGTAAAAGAGTTGTCTTTGAATAACAGGACTAGAAAAGTTCAAGCTTTAATAGATTTTTGTTAATGTTTTTAATAAATATAATAGTTAAATAGTTCGCAATAACACCCATATGATTAAAATATTGTTCATACGCAATGTATTTATATATTAAATATTACTCATACGTGTTGCAGTACGCGATAAAGGGATGTTATATTGAAAGTAATATTATGCAAATGTTTATAATAATTTTAATACATTTTTAACCCAAGGGTCCCAAAAAGAAAAATCTTTCTTAATTTTTTAAAAAAATGCAATCAAATATATTTAAAAATTAGTCACTTCGATTTGTCCATGAAAGTCATTACCATGCTGAAAATTTAATTAATATTAAAAACTTAGCCTTGTTTAAACTCTTAAATAAAATAACAGTTTTATTTAAGCCAAACTAATAAAATATTTAAGAAATTATCATATACAAAACGAAAACATAATATATATGTATACAAGCTCTCTAAGCCAATATAAAATTACTTTAGAAAAATAAACACTTTAAATTTGTGCAAACCTTCAAACAATTATCTAGTTTTTTAATTATATTATACATTTAATTATATTAATATATTTTGTATTTAAGTGTTGCTGTTGTATTTAAGGTCACTGTAATAAATTGGGTCACAATTGTATATGGTTTCTAATTACAATTAAGCTAAACTAATTGAAAGTTTATTGTTGACAATATCTTTTAAGAAAAAACAACTGTTAAATGCCACTTGTATAGACAATTACAAGTTAAAAGATAAAGGTTTACTTCTTACCTGTGTGTTCGCATATACAAGTATGTTTGTATTTGTATATGTATTTATTATAAAATTCAATTGTTTCTAGTATCCCCATAAGTAGTTAACACTTAATGACTCAAGTAGTTAAAGTGGCTTTTTAACTGTAATCTACCGTATACAAAATTAAAAAAAAAATTCATTAAATTCATTAAGACTTGAAATTACATTTAAATGTATTCTAATTTGCCTTGTTCCAGTTTTTCTCTTTTTTTTATATTTATTTGCTAATAAGTATTAAACTACTAAGTTGTATAACTTATTTAAACTTGTTTCTTATCAAGTGCGCTTTTGTTTTTTCAACATTTCATTATAATTGTCGTTGCCTTTTAGTTTTCAATTTATTTATTACCTTAATAAAATGTTACAAACAAATGTCTTTAAAAACGATTTAGCTCTCTTGAAGAATAAAAAGAACTGACATTTTTATTTGATATAAAAAAAACTGGAAAACACAAGTTTCCTTAAGTCAGTTAAGAGTTTGGCAGCATGAAAAATAAGCATAAAAGTGACAAATAAATTTTAGCAGCAGGTAAAAAATGTTAAACATTAAGGAAACTATTGAACTCTACATTAGAAAGTGTTGCCAACTGCATAATAAATACTATCAAATAGTAGAGAATTCTTATATATATGTCACTAATAATATTCCTATATATAAATACAAAAACACTAATATACAAAAAAAAAACATTTATATACAGGAAAAAAACGCATTTAACAACTCCTATAATAATTGAAAGCAACGACATTAGTTTAACCAATCGTAGGGTATCTTAAGCAACAATAGTACACACCTAATACTCTCCACCAAGTATTTAAGTGTACTTGGAACATCCTCCGTTATGATAAATCTAGCAAAATAGATACAAAATGTTCAACTCTGGAAAATAGATAATGGAAAGTATTTTAAAACATATCCATAATTTTGGTCTTTATGTTCTAAAAATTTACTAAAACTGTACGCGGAAGAAAAAAGAAATGAAAATTTAACTATTAACAGTTCACTTAAATGTCAGTTTTTTCAAAGCAATAAAAGTCAGTCTCAGTTTAATTTTTTCTCAACTTATACTTTTGTTAAGCATTTTTTCTATATACTTTTTTTAACCTTTTTTCTTGTTTTTTGCTTTTTCACTTAAAAATGCAAATTATAGCAATTTGAAATGAGACCAGACTACTTTGGCCACATGCAAGCTAATGTCTTTAACCAAGGCTTGAACTACGACTACTGAGCAACTATTTTCTACTCTGTTTACTACAACAGTATTGAGTCTTTTTAGTTGTTTTTGTTCTTGCTGTAGTTGCAGTCGTTGTTATAAATGTCTTTGAAGTTTTTGTGGAGAAAACCATTTAATATGCTGGCCAAAAAAACATGGTCTATAGACAAAAGGACTAAAATATTGTTTTTGTCTTCACTTAGTAGGTCTGTCTGTGCCCAGTAGTCCTTTGCGATTTTAGCAATATAGTCTAATTCTTTTTAACTTACATATACATACATATATACGTATGCATGTATATAGCATAAGACATTATTGTTGTTAGCTGTTGTATTGCAATGTTTCCAGAGTCACAAATAGGTAAGATGCAATTTTTAATTTCTTGTTTTTGTTATTTTCGAACAAAAAAGTAACAATAAAACAACTACAAATGCATAAAATATAGCATGAAAAAATCAACTAAATATGCTAAACAAAAAAGGCAAAATGAAAAATGACTTGTTTTTAAGACTAAATTGTTGTTTATGTCAACAAAAAAAAACAAGCACAAATAGGAATAGAACAACAAGCAATGTTAGTTAGTTTGCATTCTTTCGGTTCACTACTGCTGTTAGTATGAGCTTCCTCTATAGCACGTCCATCTAAATCTTTTATTTTTTATCTAGTAATAAATGTCCAACAAAATTTGCTATTTATTGTTTTGTTTATTTATATGTTGCTTTTTTTATTTTAATGTAAAATATGTTGTTTTCTAAGGCAATAAGGGAAAAAACAAAAACAAAATAGAAATGTCAACCAAATGATAAAGTAGGTTTTTGTATTGAAACGTTAAAACTTAAAAGTAAAATATAAACAATTTTAAACATAATGGCTACTGTTACAAAATTCTACAAATTTTCAAATGATTATCTTAATTTGTTTAAAGTTTAAAACAAAATTTTTTTTATTTGTTACATCTAACTGTAATTTATTAAAAACAACCGATATATTGTTTTTTGCAATTATGTTATAAATTTAATATAAATAATTTTTTAACACTTTTTTTAGAAGACAATGCGTTATTAGGAAACGCGCAGTATTAAACAAGGTAGCTTAAAAGCATGCAGCGAATTTAGACTAAACCATACAGAAAAATTTTAACTTTCTCTAAAATGATAAAATTGTTGTTGTAAGTAACTGAAAAATGAAAAATTAAAGAAAAATATTTGTTTTGCTTTTTCTTCCCAATTGACATGTCTTACCCACAAATATAATCATTTCTGAGTAAAAAAAAACTTTAAAAAAACGAGGCAGTCGTATTTTTTTGCTTATATCTCAGCCGGTTATTGATGAATCTTGCCAGTTTTCAATATTGAGTTTTGTGAAAGTATTTCCAAAAGTTTGATACCTTAAACAACTCAAAGTGACCTATGGGCGCTACGAAAACTTGATTTCAACATACACACGGACATGGCTAAATCGACTTCCCTATCTATAAGGATCCCGAATATATATGTATACTTTATAGGGTCGCAAATGAATGTTGAAAAAATTACAAACGAAATGACAAACCCTTACCATATGTGTAAAAGGTATAATAACAACAATTTATATAACCCAGACTGTTGCATAAAAAAAACAAGGGGATATTGTTTATTGAAAAAAAAAAGTTTAAAGTTTTTTTTTTTGTAATATTAACTGCAAATAAATAATTACGTGGAGCAAAATAATTAATTTTAACAACCAAATTATTTCAAAGAATAAATACACACAAACCTAGTTGAAAAAAAACTCTTTAATATTTGGATTTAAAATTATTCAAACATTAAAAACTAAACAATTAAATTGCAAAAAGCGATTGCAGGAATAAAATTAATACTACGAGCGGCCAGGTAAATTCAATTTCTTAAGTCAATAAACTAAACTAGTAAATTTAATTATTTGATTTTCCTTATTTAATCACGAGTATTTTATCAACCAAATATTTAAAAATCTATACAAAAAAAGCTAAAGCACTAGGACGACTTTTATTCAAGAAAAGAATTTTTGTTCGACTTTTTTACTGAAACATTATTTTGTGAATTTATTTTAAATTCCTTGACGGGTCGGTATAATTCCATTTCTATTCAATTTCTGTCCAAGAAAATAGTTGACTAATTTAACCACATTACTACTAAGAACTATGTACTACTTAAATTCAATTAACATAAATGTTAAGCATTACTTTTGTTGACGTCGATATTTATTATAAGCAATTTAAAAAACAATTATTGCTAAAACTATGTCTAAGTAATTGTCGATAGACCTTAATAAAAGTATCGATTAACTTGTTTTAAAAGAACAAACGATATATGTACGTTTCTCTAGGTCACTTAAATCCATTTGCAAGTTGTTAGCCCAAATAAAAAAAGGGGTCAGTTAAAACTAACTACAAATAAATGGTGTAAGTTTTGTTATTATTCGTTTCTTTTTCTTTTACAAAGAAAAAAATTTAAACCAAAAACAATAATATTTTGTTTAGTTTTATTATTATTTGATGCAGATGTCACAACTATAACAATCACGTACATAAACAACAATAAAAAGAAAACAAAATGAAGTGTTTTACTTTAGTTAAGAACAAAAGCAACAGCAACAGCAATAACCACTTTTAACTAAGTCCAAATATGTCTGTTAATAATAAAAAATATACAAAAACAACAACATAAAGAGATTACAAAAGCAAAATGTGTATTCCAATGTTGATAGATCCTCTTTTATCTCTACCATAAAAACAAAAATGAAAACAATTAAATTTTGGCTTTTTTTATCCCTTTAAATTATTATAATTGTTTATCTTACATATATTTTTTTCTTTGTATCTGTTAAACATTATGATCTTACCCTAACCAAACATAAATGCATTTTTCCATACTAAGCCAAACCAAATACTTGACGTTTATTGCTTAATAAAATGTAATAAATGTTTAGTAAAAATCAAGATAAAGAATGCAGTACCTAAAATACAAAACACTGCAGTACTATTTGTTTTCAAGCAAACCAACACACACACACACATATTCATGCACATAAAAATATGCTTATGTATATCTAAATTCGTACACATATAGTTCGAGCACAAAAAGTGCAACCCTAAACTATGCAGCCACTGGCAGCTTGGATTTTGCTTCAAGCTACTCAATTTCATTATTTGAGATTAGATCAAAGTTTAGACAAATCACCGCAATATTAGTATTTGAAAATAAATTTAAAAAAAAACTCTTCTAAATTAATAATTTTTTTACCAAATTTTCATAATAAAAACGGTTCTTAAACGCTGCTTTCAACAAACTTTAACTAATATACACATTATCTGTCACGGTTTTTTTATGCTCGGTACTGTCTATAAGTACCTACACACATATAAACACAGTCTGGTTTTTATATACAAAACAATATATTTTTTCTCTATACAAATCCTAATTTGGAAAATATTTACTACACACATACATGGGTTAATAAAAAATGTTTATGTGTATGTATTTGTTTCTATAAATGAGTATAAGTACGTGTTCTTTCTTAAGAATGTTTTATTTTATTTTATTTTTTTGTTTATATTGTTGCTTTTGTTGTTATTACTGTTATTATTGTTTTTGTTCATGTGTGAACATTATTAAAACACATTCCTTTCTTTTTAAGATACAAAAAGAAGTCGTGTTCATTTAAGATTCTTTTTTATTTCTTATACTAAAATACAGCATGTACATATTTTGCCTTTGTTGTGCTTATCGTTTTTGTCACTTGTAAAATGTATGACTTTTCTTTTCATTATATAAGTCAATGAAGAAAAAAAAGCAACGTCTTAAGCTTTTTCCATTTCTTTTTTTCAGTTAAATAACGCATACAGATATGTTTTCAATTAAATGTATGTGTACATGTACTTTGTCTGAGCCAAAAATTGTTAAATTCGAAATGTTTTTTTTTATGTATATTTTGTTTGGTTTGCTCTTTGGTGTTATTTGTTTTATCGTAAAACATTTTTGCTGTTTTGACAAAAACTTAAATACAAAGAATAAAAATGTTTTGCAATCGTGCTACTGTCTAAAAAACAATATTTAAGTCTTCTTGTATGATCTGTTTGACATAAAAAGACTTTAAAAGGATATTGTAAATGTCGAGTTTTTAAGTTGTAAAAAAGACTTTGAAATTTGTTACAAACAAAAAAGAAAAGAAACAAAAAAATATTTTTAAAGGCAACGACCTCATTAGCAAGTTGCAGTTGTAAACATTTTTTGAATAAATTTAAAATATTTGTTTAAGAAATATAAGTAAACTTTTGTGTGTCAGGGTCGTAGGGGGATTTCACTTTAAAAAATCGTTAAAGATAAACTTTAATAAGAGAAATATTTTTTTTTAATGTTCTTAAATAATATTTTCATTATAGAACAATTAAAAAAAAATGTAAATAAAGTCAAAGTATAATGTGAGGTTCTAAATTTATGGCTAAAGGAGAATAGCTTACGAGACACATAAATATTCTACATTATCTTTCAGGGGAAATTACCACTACGAGAATATGCTTTTGAACTCCACCAGGACACTTAAGCACGAACTACAGAAAAAGAGTCAAGAGATAAGATTAACGGGGATAAAAAATGTGATGAATTAAAACGCAGCGTACAAACGTAAATAGCTACAGATGAAGAGCTACAAGATAATGTTCTTTTGTTTTTCATTGAGTTCAGAAAAGGCATGAAATATATAATATATTATAATTAGATCTATTATTTATGCCATTATCGAAGTATTTGAAAGAACAAAGTAAGATCTCGCTGTGTTTGTGGTGTGCACAATTTAAAGATTTTAAAAATCCTAGGTCACTGCGGGACTAGAAATGAGAATGTAGATGAATCTTCCAAAATAAGATTATTGCCAGAAACCAAAATTTGAATAACCCAACTTGTAAAATTTCAAAAACAGAATAGACATTTTTGACATCTACTTGTGTAGGATAAAAAAAGCCTAGATTTACAAAAATTTATTTTCGCGAGTGTTTAAAGGAAATAAAGTGGAACAAATAAGGGGTATTGACAGATTGCCTAAAGCCTAAGCATTACTTGGCTCGAAGAGGATAATCTGCGTAGATACCCGTCATTTTTTCTCATCAGACACAAGCATTTTATTAGGAATACTTTACTAAACCTTAGAATTCTCAGTCCAGCATATTCGTTATGGACTTTTTGCTGACCTATACGTTTTCTTTCATGATCCCCTCGGAAAACGTAATAAAGGTACTTCCCACTTCTTCATGATATTGAAAAACGTAATAAAGAAGGGAAATGATATTTAAAGTTCCAAGAAACCTCAATAAGCAAAACCGAGAAACTATATTTGTACGCTTTGTTTTTACCCAATAGGAAGAGAGCAAGATTAGGTCATCAAAGCCGGTACAAACATTTTACCTTTCTTTAGGAGCACATAACATGCTCAAAGTTGTAAAATATTATATGATAAAGACCCCTTTGTTTTAACATAACCAACTTAAAAACTTGTATCAATTCAATACAAATTTTTAATTTTTGATAAATGTTCTACTTATAAAATAGTTTAAAAAACTCTCTATTTGGACTAAGTTTAAGTTTAGTCTTAGTGTTTGCGCTATTACAAGAGCCAACCAGTAGCTGTTCGTGTCCTGAAAACAGCGCTAGCTTTAAACGTTTAGCTGTTTTTCAGTTGTAATTCATCGAAAATTTAACCTGAATAAGTAAAATGAAGATTAAGTTTTTTCTAAAACCGTTTTAAGCCCTAAAACTATGCGGTAAATATGATTTAACGGGTACATTTTAAAATAAAAATCTTAAAATTCGAATTTAAACTCCCTGAAAGGAATGCAAAGTCCCTCCCGCAGTTTATCTAAAAACCTAAAGAAATACAAGTGTTTTTTTTTGCAAAACATGCAGAAACAAATAATACGAAAATGTCTTACAACCAAATAACACATTTATGCCTTCAGGGGCTAAAGTGTTAAAGTCTTTAATAAAAGAAAAGAGAAAAAAAATTGAAACACAAGGATAATGTATTAAAATTAATCAAATTCATTAGCTGTGTAGCTGGGTAGATATGATTTAAAAATAGAATTTGCGTGTGAATGTACAAACAGGTTTGCATTGAAGCTGCAAAAATGCTTTAGGAAAAGCTTTTAGAATTTCTTATTTTCATTATTCTTTAAACTCCCTTATTCAGAGTTAGAAAGACAGACTTAAACAGCTTAAACTCATGTAACAATGAGCACATACTAAATGCAACAAACCTCTATCAAGTTAAACATAACCGCTACACACGCATTCCAACACAAACACATACGCACACACTTCCTATTGTGCATGAGAAAATTAAAATGTAAAAAGAAGGATTTTCTTATTTTATGTAGAAAAAATACAAAATTTCCTGATTGTATTTTTTTCTGAATATAAAATCATGCATTTGAGTGCAGCTGTAGATGAAGCAGCAGATGTTTGTTTTTGTTTTTATTGCTGTAAACAACGGAAAAACAAAAGCAAAACAAACTAGTAAGAGCGTTATATTCGGCTATACCGAACCTTATATACCCTTCACAACG
>NDXZ01051934.1:0-17192 GCA_003055125.1 Paykullia maculata
ATAAACTTTATAGGGTCGCAAATGAATATTGAAGAAATTACAAACGGAATAAGGGAATGAGGGTATAAAAGTAGTAAACTGTTTTGATAAGTAACTGAAAAAATTATTGTGGCCATATGTGACATACATAGTTTGGCGAAGTAGCTTTAAAAATATCTGACAATCCTGCCGGTACTGAGTACTGAGTACTCAATATTTAGTGCTTTCACAAGTCTTATTAGTTATCCCTGTAGTACTCTGTTTACTGTTTATTTTATATATGTACAAAGCCAAAAATATTTTTAAAAAAATTAATAGAAATTTATTCGTAAAATTATAAAAAAAAACTAATAGCTTTGTTATGATCACAATTAGTCATCTACAAGACTTATGTCGTGGGTGCCTAAGAACCATTGGACACAAAGATATAAATCCAGACAGATGTAATAATGCTGCTGATAGTAATTGTAATGCTGAAATAGATTGTTCTGGTAGTTTATTGCTGCCCAATTTATCTAAATTGTTTATGTTTTTAACGACATATGATGTAAATGAAGAACGTGACCACTTTCCCAAACGGTTATGTGAGTCGTGTTATGGCCGTATTCTGGATTACAATGAATTTCGTGAGTTGGTTGTAAGCAGCACTGAAAAGTTGTATGAAAAATGGAATAGGTCTAGTACAAATGAGTCAGCAGTAGACAGCAATCATGAGGAAACACCAACTAGCTTACAATTCCTTCAAAACATTAAGCAGGAAGAAATTGCTGAGGAAAATGACGATGATAAGCTGGTAAAATTTTTAATATCTATATACATACATATGTATATTTATTTAATTAATGTGTTTTAAGCTTTTACCTGAATTGAATAATATGCCCATAAATGTTAAATCTGAACCGGTTTTTGAGGCTACGGACACCCAGTTTATATTGCCATCTTATGAGAATGAAGAAATAAACAGAGACCAATTATCATTTGAACCCTACAAAAAGGAAGATGCTGACGAGGAAGAGTTGATGCTATCGAATAGTGCTTGCAAAAGCTCTATTCCTTCTGTTAGCAGTTCCGATAGCAAGATCATACTGGCTAAAAGAAAACATGACCGAATTGCTCTAAATTGCAATGAGTGTGATAAAAAGTATTATAAACAAGCTTTTTTTGATGCACACATTCGAGAAGTCCATTTGGGTCAGGAAAAACCATTTCAATGCTCCAATTGTATCAAATCATTCACATGTTATACTCAGTTCTTTCTTCATATGAAGTCTAAGCACAAGGAAAAGCTTTTTGTTTGTAGATATGAAAATTGTAATGCATCATTTGCTTTAGCTGCTAAGTTAAAAAGGCACCGTCAAGTCACACACAATTCATCAGAAGAACTAAAGCCAGAGGATTATCCACTACAAATAGTGGAACCAGAATCTGAAGATATACAAATGAGAGTTGATCATGTTTGTTACTTGTGCAGACGTAAATTTAGTTCGAATCGTGCTCTTTCAGAACATATTAAGAGGCATAATAAGGTAAAGGAACATGTTTGCACAGAGTGCGGTGTAGCAAAAGTGACACGTATTGAGTTACTTACCCATATGCGCACACATAAACCTAACTTGGAAAAATTTCCCTGTCCCAAATGTCCGCAAGTTTTCAATCATAAAAATGCTGTTTCACGACACGTAAAAGTTGTTCACGAAGGTCTCAAACGGTTTCAGTGCACCTATTGCCCCAAACGATTTGCTACGCGCAATTCTCAAGTTTCTCATGAACGTGTACATAACGTCGAACTACCATTCAAATGTGAAATATGTTATAAAAGTTTTGAGGAACCAGAGAATCTTAGGTCACACATGAAAAAGCATGATAAAAATTCACGCAAGCATGTTTGCAAATATTGTTCGAAGCGCTTTTTAACTTTAAAAAATAGAGAAGATCACGAACGCCGACATTTAGGGGATAAGCCACATATTTGTAATGCATGTCGCAAGGGTTTTTACAACGAAGCAGATTTACAGATTCATCTTAAAACCCATTTAGAAGAAGCTTATTGCTCTAATGAGCAACAAGTTGTTTAAGGGCTTCAGTCGGACTCATATTAATAAGAGCCTAAGGAAATAACAATTTTTTTCTTTATTAACCTTCCGTCATGCACATGTATCTGGCCAGATATTTTACGAATTTACCTGTGATTTAAATATATTTCTAAATTAGCTAGGGGTTTGAGTCTCCAGGTACCCTCTACAAATATTGTTAGGTATCGTTTTATGAAAAAATACATTAAAAAAAACAACAACAAAAGTTGATGTGGATTTTTTTATCTATACATCGTATACGTAGCGCATGTATCTAGCCAGATACACACACATTTTGTATGAAGAGTACTGTACTTTATTAGAACTTTTCAGTTGCATAGTGAACTTTGAAAGGTACAGTCAATAATTTACGGAAGAATTTTTATTTATTCGAAAAAAAAATGGGTGAAGAAGTACAGTTTGTTTATAATACGCGATTTCATAGTGGTAATGTGAATTTCCATACACGACTAGCAGAAGCATTGGCCAATGAGTTTTTCTTTTTCATTTTAGATTTCAGTAGTAGTTCCTAGCTCAAGTGGTCCTGATACTCTACAAAAGAGACAAAGTTGTCAGCTTTGTACATTGGGAGATGAAAAACTTCGCCGACTAACTCGTTTTTTTTGTTCCAAGTGCTCGAATCCGGTATGCCTACAACATTCGAAATCAGAGTATACATGTTTTAGTTGCTTACCTGAAGCTGTGTAAGACTTTTTTAATTTAGAATTAGTTAAAACTTACTTTATAACTACTAAATTTAATTGAAATGAACTTTATAACTATTTTTTTGAATTTAAACACAAAAATAAAATTTTTCTTGTTTTATTTCTCATTAAAATTTTTTTTACACGGGTAGGTGGTTTAGCATGTACTAAAAGGGAGGGTTAACCCTCCGTCATGCACATGTTCCGATAGTCACGTACGTAGCGCATGTATATGGCCAGATACACTATGTATTTCAGTACATTTATATGAAAAATATGCTATTTTAGTGATAATATTACATTGTTATATTGTTATCACGCCAGGCAGATATATATTTTATATATACATTTTTTTTTGTTCTTAGTACATGCTAAACCACCTACCCGTGCAAAAAAAAATTTATTGAGAAATAAAACAAGAAAAATTTTATTTTTGTGTTTAAATTCAAAAAAATAGTTGTTATAAAGTTCATTTCAATTAAATTTAGTAGTTATAAAGTAAGTTTTAACTAATTCTAAATTAAAAAAGTCTTACACAGCTTCAGGTTATCAACTCAAACATGTATACTCTGATTTCGAATATTGTAGGCATACCGGATTCGAGCACTTGGAACAAAAAAAACGAGTTAGTCGGCGAATTTTTTCATCTCCCAATGTACAAAGCTGACAACTTTTTCTCTTTTGTAGAGTATCAGGACCACTTGAGCTAGCTAGGAACTACTACTGGAATCTGAAGTACAGTACTCTTCATACAAAATGTGTGTGTATCTGGCCAGCTACATGCGCTACGTATACGATGTATAGATGAAAAAATCCACATAAATTTTGTTTGTTGTATTTTTTTATGTGTTTTTTCATAAAACTATACCTAACAATATTTGTAGAGGGTACATGGAGACTCAAACCCCTAGCTAAATTAGAAATATATTTAAATCACAGGTAAATTCGTAAAATATCTGGCCAGATACATGTGCATGACGGAGGGTTAAAGATACAAAGTATTTGTTTAAAAATAAAAAAATATAGGTATATACATATATTATAAAACAGTTGATTGTGTTGTTTTTGGGAAAAACTTTTGCTTCGCTTTGAAATTTCTAAGAAAAAACCTGTTTTAATAACAAAATCGTTAGTTAAAAATTGGGCCTTTAACTTTTTGTCGTATACATAATTGCAAAAATATAATAAGATATGTAGTTTAAAAAATGTGTTTTTAGTTAACTATGTGAGTTTGCATTTAAGCTTACGATATGAGATCTTAACAAATAAGCAAAGAACAATATTATAATCTAACTTCTTTTTCAATTTAAATATTTTTTTTTAGTAATGTAATATGCCCCTTCAGGCTAATTAATTTATAAATTAGAAAGCAGTACACCTGATTTTATTAATAAGATGTACATAATATTTTTAAAATATGTATAAAAAAAATATCATTGAATATTTTTATGTACATATATACAGAATATCGAAAAAATTGACCGAAATGTCCCTGTAGTAATTAACGTTTTCGAACTATTAAATTTTGTAATACTGGAAAAAAAATTAAAATAAACAGATCTTTCGTAAATGCCGCACTTTATGTATTTTAACTAGGTGCCATAATAATAAAAAAGAAACTTAGATTAATTTGTGCGAAATGGTTTAAAGAAGCAGCCGAAATTTGATTTTTTTTTCTATTTTCTAACCTTATCAAGGTATGGATTTTTGTTACAGCTTTCAAAAAATTCATTCTGTTGAATCTAGACATTTAAAAAAAAACGTTTCTGACGCAAACTTAATATCACACAATACAATTGATACCAAAAGAGAATATTTTGGACGACATGTAATCTAAAAAGATAAGTAATACCCGTATTAAATGTATGTCAATCTTCAAACATTTTAAGTGGTCCACAAACATAACTTAATGAATCATTAATTAAAATACTAATATCTAAATCAAAATGATCAGCAATTTGTTAATTTACTAAAAAAAATGTTCTGGTTCTAAAAATGTCAAACATGTATACAATTTTATTGTTTGAGGTTGAGGTATCTTTTTAATAAAAAATATTTTTAATTTTATAGCATGTTATTTTAACAACTTTTTCGAGTTTTTAAAAAAGTAATATTCCTTAGGTCATATATATGTATGTATGTATTTAGATGATTTTCTAGTAAAGCTTCGTGGGTTTTATTAATATTAAACTACCTAGGTATATTAAATTACATTTATATTAGAACCATTTAAAATGTTAAAACATAAAATCGAGCACCAATTTTAATACATAGTCGTATAGATTTTTGCATGTGCTGCAAATAAGCATTAACATAACAAAAAATCACTATTAAAAATATTTTGTACCAAAATAAATTATATTTTCTATACGAGATAGTTGCAGTTCGAGCTTAGGTTCAAATTAGAAAACGAATTTGGTATCTTCAAATACTTATTTACATATATACATATATATATGTACGTATGTATGTTTAAAATGTTAGGGGAAACTATAGGTCAGAACTTTATTATAAAAAAAATGTTTTAAACTTTTCAATTGAAACTTGTCAAATAATTTTATAAAAAAATATTTTAGCAACAATGCATATGCATACTGATAAAGAGAATATTTAAAAAATATTGCGTCAATTTTTGCCATGCAACGGCAAACGCAAGGCGAATTAATATCAGGTGGCCTCAGTTCGGAGAGGAATATTTTTTACTTTTTTTTTATATGTAGTTTGACACTAGGCTTTACAAGAAGAGAGAGAAAATTATTTTTTATGTATGGAGTTTGACATTAGCATGACGAAAAAAAATAATCAGCTGATTGACCGAGGCCACCTGATATATATTCGCCTTGGGCAAACGTATGGAAAAAAACGCCTTTAAATTTTACAAACTGGCAACTACAAAAAACATATGTTAATGACAGTTCTAATATTCTTTTTTTACACGATTATTGAAATTATGTGTTCTCAGTTGTTGTTGTAGTTCAATTGCTTAGCCTGTGGTTCAAATAGTGAACATAAAATAAAAATATGACAAAAAACCGTGACTAACTGATTAACGGTTTCTTTAATTAAATATAGAATTTAACGCTACACAACACAAAACAACTCATCAGAAACGGAAGTAAAAACAAAATTGGTGCTAATCAAATATCTACAATCCATGCTGTATTTATAAATTGAAATTTATTAAATTACATAATAAAATAGTACCTAGTCATATTAACTAAAGAACAAACAGACTGCCAATTTGTAAAATGGAAAAAGAAACTGATTTGTATCGCGACACGTTCGTGCGTTATTTAGGTAAGATTTAAAAAAAACTATATGCATGTGTGTACATATATGTACATATACTTAACGTTTTTTACAAATATTAATTTTATTGTTTAGGTTATGCCAACGAAATTGGCGAATCTTTTCGTCATTTAGTACCGATAAGTGTTGTTAGGGGAAGTTATGTTGTTGCTACCAGTTATGCTTTGGCTGACACAATCGACAAAAGCTATAAAGACTTTAAAAAAAATTCTTCTGTCAGCAGTGCCGGTATTATAGCTTTAGATGTCTTCATTTGGCAAATGTTGGCCTCCGTTTCGATACCGGGTTTCACTATCAACAGGTAGGCACATGCATTGAAAGCTAAAAACTTATAAACAACATTTCTAAGATATAAAAAATCTATCTGGTATTCCTACTTTGGTTACCTATTCTTCATTAGCATCTTAATGCCAATACTTTACTCATAATGCTACGTTGGTTTGCGTTAATAGTAAAAAAAAAATACTTTAACAATGATAATTTTTTTACTTCAGGATTTTTTTAATTGTAAAAATAGGGAATTTACCGAGAATTCTTATAAATTAAGGAATCATTGAAATTTTGTAAATAAATTATATTAAACTTTTTAGTAAAAAAAATTATTTAATTAATATTTTTGTAAAAAATACTTTTAAAAATAGATTTATTAAAACTTTTGTTATAGACAGATAACTTACAGAAAATGGTCTAAAAAGCAGATTAAAATTTTTCTTAAAGTAGAAAATTAATTTAATATTTTTATTGTTGAGTAGTTTTGTGTGGACCTTTTTGTTTAAATAAATACCCTTAAGCTTGTCTATTTATTTAAACATTTAAATAATATTTTCCTTTAAATACATAATTATACAAAAATTTAAAAAAAATATATAGAAATTTTTAAAGTTTGTTGGTAGTTTCAAGCTGTCCAAATGCTGCATTTCACTGGTGCTTATACCAGATCATCAGTAGACTTTAAAGAATGTCCAAGTGACAAATAAATAAACCTTTGTTAAGTTATAGAAAATTTAAAAATTCTTTACATAATCCCTAAAAATAAAAATTTAATATACATAAGTATATGCACATAATAATTATTGATTTGAACTTTCTCTTCCCCAGAATCAACTATTTCAGTGGCAAATTATTACGCAAAGTTGGTGCTAAGAAATCCATTGTAAAGTTTTTACCCGTCGCTATTGGATTGTCCTCTATACCATTAATAATACATCCCATAGACCATTTAACCGATTATTTGCTAGATAACACTTATCGTAAACTTGTAAAAAATATTTAAATAAAATTAGTAATTTTTATTTTGTGTGTGAACACCAGCATGCAAACAAATGCAACAATAATATTATTTTAAAAGCAAACACCATAGTTGTGGTCTTAGTATAATTTAGTCAAATATTTGCTATAAAAATACATTTACATTTTCAATGAAAATGTATAGATTAAACATTATTTAGACAATTATTAGTACAAAACTAAACTAAATAATTTTTAAATATACTACTTTGTAAATAATAAATCAAAAATACCAATGATACCTTTAAAGACGAATGCAACAAAATAGCTTTGCAAAAACTAATAAATAGTTTTATTTGTAGAATAATCGTTATTTATTCAATAAAATATACAATTATTCTGATTTTGAAAAAAAAAATGATTTTTTATTTCATTGTTTAATACTGATAAAGATCTTTAATTTATGTTTCTATAAAAAAAAATATTTACATACATCAACCTACTCTAAGCATATCGAAACTTTTATATTTTAATAGGCTTTGAATTAATTATAAAACCTTTCAAAATTTTATTTCAATTTTCAAGAAAAAAATTTGTATTAATAAATATTTTTTTTTAACAAAATAAACAAAAATCCAACAAACTAAAAGATCAATAATAATGTTCTCGTTGCGTTCAACACTTTCGCTTACAAAATCTGTAGAAGGATTTAGAAAAATTACAAAAATTTTTACCGTCCGACACTATGCGGAAGATCCACGCGTAACGGTAAGATAAACAGTTTAAGGTAAACGAAAACGTTAATAAAAATGTTATTGTTTAAATATTAGAAAGGGGTTGTTCTTGGTCTATATTTGAAGGAAGGTGATAAAGATCCTAAATTAACTACAAGTGGAGACAAATTCGATGATCGCGTGCAAGGAAAAGTATCTGAGCTAGTTAAAGAGTAATTATCAGTTGATAAAATGTAAAATGACAATTAAAAAAGAAAATTAATGTCGCTTTTAACCATAGATGCAATATTACTGGCCAGTTGGGTAGAGGTAAAATTTTCAATAACATCGATCAAGAATATCGTTCTGTTGCTGTTATTGGTTTGGGTCGTGAAGGTGTTGGTTTTAATGATTCGGAAATGATTGACGAAGGAATGGTAAGAAAATTAAGAGACATTTTTTTGGGATAAGAGAAAAGAAAACGTTTAAAAAAACAGTTTTTTAAATTTTATCATATTTTTTTTTTAATATTAAAAAATTGTTGACTTAGTTTGACAATAAGTTTTTAAAAACTAGTCTCTACTCGCGACTTTTGTCTGCTTAAGTAAATTACCTTATAAAAATAATTTAAAAATTGATTCCAAATCCTCGTAAGGCAGCTGAAAAGAGGGCGGTATACGAATAATTTGCATTGCCCTAAATATAAACCTCATATTATCATACATATGTTGAAACTGTTTAAGTTAGGGAAGCAACACACATCGGGGCTTATTTATAAATAAAAATAATTAAAAATGGAAATGAAAATTTAATATAAAATTATAGTACGCCATCGCTTATGCAAGGCAGCGAAATAAAATTGAAAATTGCTTTAATTTTGTTTTGCGTTTTTCTGTCCTGTAAAAGTTGAAAGTTATTTTATTATATACATACTAAATTGTTTTTATTAATTTAAAATTAAATTGAATATTTAACAAAACAAAAACAACTTAAATTCACATTCAAATCTATACAAAATTAAATACTGAGGCAATTTAAAAAGTAGTTAGAAAATTTTGACTTGAGCTTATTGTCATGGAAAATATATTTTTATTTTTGTACTAAAATGTCATTTAAGTTAAAGTTGTTTAGTCAATTTAACATAACAAATAAAATATTTAAAATTCGCTTTAATTTAATTGATTTAAAAATGTTTGCCAATTTGCATTAAAGTTTTCAATATAAAAAATATGCAATAAGCGATGAGTTGAGTTAAGTGAGACTTATGCAAAGCGTAGGCGCACTGCACTGTATATGTTTAAAACTGTTTAGGAGACCTTTTTTGTTTGTATTACATATGGTCAGTTTTCGTTAAGTTACTACCAGTGTTTGCCATCTTTCCCACTTAGTTTTTTACTTGTTACTTCCCAAAAGCATTTAATTTTTATTTTCAGTGAATGATAAGTAATTATAAATATAAAAAAACTTATATATTTTATTTACTTTTTCCGCATGGGGAATAAAAGTAAAGTAAATAACCAACAATTTTAAACCAATTTTAAAGCGCGTTTTGGTAAAAAATAAAATTCCCTTTAAAGTTATTTATTTTACAAAAGTATTCGCATATGTAATCAAAAAATTAAAGTTAAGTTCTAAAAATGTATTTTGATTCATGTTTTTCTAAAAGGAAAATGCTCGTATAGCAGCTGGAGTCGGTGCTCGCGTATTACAACTGCAGGGATGCTCAGAAGTTTTTGTCGACTCTATGGAATATCCGGAACAAGCCGCAGAAGGTAGCGCTTTGGCTGTATGGCGTTATAATGACAACAAACAGAAAAAGAATCGTACTAAAGTGCCAAAATTGGAATTATTCGATTCGCCAGATGTTGATGCCTGGACTCGTGGCCTTTTCAAAGCAGAGGCACAAAACTTAGCTCGTCGTTTAAGTGATTCGCCCGCAAATCAAATGACTCCAACCACCTTTGCGCAAGCCACAGTTGATGCTTTATGTCCATGTGGAGTGACAGTCGAAATACGTACAATGGAGTATATAGAACAGCAGCGTTTAAATTCGTTCCTTACAATAGCCAAAGGATCGTGTGAGCCACCTGTATTGTTGGAAATAAGCTACTGTGGTACAGCACCCGAGGACAAACCCATTTTGCTTTTAGGCAAAGGCATGACATTTAATAGGTTAGTGTTTTTATATTATACACAACTATAAATACGTTTGTGCTGTTATGTGTAACAAATATTAGGTTTAAGGTACTACACCATATTTAAGTGCACTTATTTACAGAATATCACTTTCTGAATTACATATACATATGCATATGTATGTATTTGATATCCGTTCGTCTGTTTGTTTTTCTAAACCTAGTTATTAAATTTCAGGTCGCAATTTTGAAGATGTATACATATTGAAATAATAATATTATGCATCTCCTACTTTTTGGCCCAGAGCCTATAGATTTCATTCTAGAAAGGAGGAAAATAATAACGGAATTCTTTAAGAATCGGTTCATTATTAGTCGTAGCTCAAATAAATATACGTATGTATATCAGAAAGATTTGCTCAATCGAGGCAAAATAAATGGAACTAAAAAAAAGTTTTAAATTTATTAATAATTTAATTTAGGCAAGTTCCAGTTACTATTTCTATAAAATTGTAGTTAAAATATAAAAAAATTTACATTTAATAATAGTAGTACCCACGAGAAAGAGTGCTGACGATAAAATCATTGCTGGTTTCGAAAATGCATTCCACTCGGCTAATATCATATGGGTAAACTTAAATAAAAATAACATCAATTTCAAAAATATATTAAATTTAAGCCAACATAAAAAATAATTAATAAATTTATAGATTAAAAAGTTCAACAAATAAAAGATGACAATAAAAAAAAGTTTAACCGGAATAAAAATCTTCCTTCCGAATTCCGTAAAGATTGGTCCATAAGGCCTACTCCTGAAAATTAGCTAAACAATCACGATACATACTAATTATCGGAAAAAATAGCACGCTATTTTTTATATTGGGTATAGGGTGTATTTGATCGCGATTTGCCAACTATAACCTTCTTACTTGTTTATTTTATTTTGCAACATACTAATATTTAAATTTTTATTTGTGTGACAGCGGCGGTATCTGTTTACGTGCTAGAAAACATATGGATGAATACCGTGGTTCTATGGCTGGAGCAGCTGTATGTGTAGCTGCCATACGAGCAGCAGCGGCCCTTTCATTGCCTATTAACATTTCAGCCGTCATTCCTTTATGTGAAAATATGCCTTCGGGCATGGCATGTAAGCCGGGCGATGTCGTTACTCTACTCAATGGTAGAACTATAGCTATAAGAGTAAGTTTTGTTTGTTATACGTTGTGTGTAAAATTAAGTAACCAATTCAATTAGGATACAGACAAAGCCGGTGTTGTGGTAATGGCTGATCCTCTATTGTACGGTCAAAACACTTTTAAACCGCGTTTAGTTATTGATGTGGCAACATTGGGTAAAGGTGTTGTAAAGGGTTTAGGTGGTGGTGCTACGGGATTATTTTCCAACTCTCAGTATATTTGGAAACAGTTTGAAAAGGCCGGCTCCCTTACAGGTGATCGCATGTGGCGTTTGCCTCTGTGGAGATATTACAAAAAACTTGTTGCAGGTGTGCAAAAAACCCTTAGCTTTTTATTAACAACGTAAATCCCTAATTGGACTTTTGCTTTTGAATTATTTTTTTTCAGACAACATAAGTTTTGATATAAGTAACAATGGTGTTGGCCCAGCTTCAAGCTGTTTGGCTGCTGCTGTTCTGCACGTAAGTTTTAAACATTTTTCTAAAGTATTTTTGAATGTTTTTTTCTTTGTTTATATGTTATTGCAGGAATTTGTACCCTGTGTCGACTGGGCACATTTGGACATACGAGGGGTTGGCATGCTGACTCGTCATGGCACAGTTCCATATTTATTAAAAGATCGTATGACTGGGCGACCCACAAGAACTTTAATACAATTCCTATACCAAATGGCTTGTCCTGATGCTGCTCAGGCGAAATAATATTTAAATCATACATAATTGTAAAAAATTTATAAAATAGTTTTTAATGAAATTTGGTGGCCGATGTAGATAGTGTTAGTGTATTGTTTGGCGAAAGTGTAGTCAAAATTTTATTGAGAGTGTATATTTTAATATTTTTTATTTTGTTTGTTTTTAATTGTTTATTATACTTATATTTTGTTCAAATACATCAATTTTGTTTACAACCCGTAGTTTTTATTTGATTATGGAACAATTTTAATTTTTCAACTTGTTGCTTAAGTGTGATCTGACTTCAAAAAATAATTTTAATATACAATATAAAAGTTACGTTTATTTTTTATTTTTTTATATTTTAATTACAAGAAACTAATCAACCAAATATGGACTGTCTAATGCACCCAAACCGGCAGCAACGCCACCCTCATTGGCAGTAGCAACTTTCGTACGCAACATATGACCAGCCTGATAATTACAAATAATATTATCAACATCACCAATAATCACACCAAAAATGCCCAATTCTGATACTACATCAACTATGGGCGGTGGCATAGTTCCACCTGGGCGTATCATGTAGCCTTTTGACACAGGTGGATGTATAAGATCCATTAAAATCCAAGCAGAACGTTCGACTCGTGACATTTTCTATTAGAAATTTTGCTTTATTTTTTTTTTTAAACATAAAACATACAAAATGGATCACTACACTGGATTACGACATTTAACAATTAAAAAATTCGTTACAGTATGCCAGTTTGCTATTGTAAAGCCTATAGTAATGTAAAAAGCAACATGCGTCACCATAAAGCGACATTTGCTTAATGTCGTGTACTTCCACTTTATGGCTTTAAAAACATCCAGTAACAGTGTACTATCAAAATTTTGCTCCATGTAGCACCCACAACTCATTTTAAAAATGTTACCGATATGCTAACTATTTTCGTGACGTCAGAGTCACATGCGCATGTTGCTTTTTACATTTCGTGTACTACAGACTTAATAATTTTTAATTTTGATTTTATTTTTTTCCGTCGTAACGTTAAGTGCAGTGATGAATTTACAAACAGGTTTTAGCTTACTCTTAAAATATTTGGTATGTCCAATCCATATACATTATTGCCGCCTCCTTCACGTTGAGGTTTTAAAACAAAACGCTCTGGTTCTTTTAGTGCCATTTCGTATGTTGCATTGCCAACATCGTTATCGTCCAAAGAATAAAGGCCTGTAAATATTTTTCCAACAGCTTTAATTTCCTCAGGATCACTGATAAATCTTTCCAACATTTCGGGTTGTGCTAAAGCCTGTTGCACTTTCTTGGTACCAGCCAAGTGATAATGTATAGAAGGGCACTTAATTGCAGTTGAGCATTCCATCATATAGCGTGCATCCCACTCATTTTGTGAGTGATAATGACCAGGTTCATAACCAGCACGAAAATATATAACAGCAACTTCATGGTCATCCCTGGCAATTACAAAATACAGATACATACATATGTATTAAGATACATTTACATTGCGGTTTGTTTTTTATTTGTAATTTAAAAATTAAATTTTCTTACATAATGAGCTCTTTTTTTAAGCTCAGCTTTCCTCTTTTATGGACTTGGGTTAAGGTGAGCCTAAGCACTTTAATGTGAGGACATTTTTCGCGTATATAAAATTCATGGAATCTCTAAAATCAAAAATGTTATAAAAAAACCAAAAAAACCATAGATATGGTATGTTCATTTCAAATGCTTAAAAATAGAAAAAAGTATGTAAAAATTAATGTAAATAATCACTTCGTCATTGGTTGAACACCTGCTCGTTCGTTAATTAATAATAAGTAAATATGTACATTAAAGTTAAACAATAAAATGTTATAGTGGCAAACGGATTTCATTATTTAATACATTTTATTTTAAAAACAAAAGAATATTTAAAATTACACATTAATATTGCTTACCTGGTCGCATATGTTATAAGAAACATCCTCAATAATAAATATAACAACCGCCTTTGGATTGTTATAGATCTCCCAAGCACGTATCATACCTTCGCAAATACCAGCTAAAGCATTATTTTCCGGCATCTATAAATATTAATAATATTACGATTAGAAAGTGACATTATAGTTTTAGACTAAATCCATAACATACATTCTTAAGTTTTTCAAAATGACCCATTTCACGCAAAACATAGCTATAATAATACAAACATAATAATTAGTTGATAATATTAAAAGGTGTTATTGATTAACTACACTAAAACATATACGAACACACATAAATATGTATACTTAATACTTATGTAGAGCTAAATTAAAAACCATGCATAATAGTTATTTGACCAAAGAAATAAATAAAAATTAATTTTGAAAGAAAAACTAAAATACGTGAAATATGTATAAAAATATTAAACCAATTCTTTTTCGCACACAATTAATAATGTCCAACAAAAAGTGCTTGTTTTATTTTTTATTTTTTTTTATTAGATTGTGAAGTAGAATGTAAAGAAAAAAAATTTTGAAAGTACCTCTGTAGAGGCAACATGTGTGTGGATATGCCACCAAAACTAGAGGCAATGGTGTTGATTTCAACTTGTTTAATTGCATTTTCATCAGACATGTGAGCCAAATAGTCAGAACGTAAGATACCAAGGGATAAGGCCTGTAATTGTACATGTAACATAAAAAAAAATAAAAAAAAAATGAAACAGAAATCAACGATATGAAAAAAAATTTTTATTTAATATAAATATTTAATAAAATGTTTTTTTACTTTTGTTAATTTTATATTGATCATAAAAACAATTTTATTTATTTTAATGGTAGATGAATTGCATTGGGAGAAGTAACTTGATTTTTTAAATACTAAAAGTCAGGATTTATGAAAAGCAGCTCACACTAATTTAAAAATGTCATCGTACGTTATTTTGCGAAAAAGAATCCCTGGCCGAACTGTATGCCATCATAAAATCTAACGCATAAAAATATATAAAACAAACAAATTATACATTTAGTTTCTACGCTATTACAACATGCATGGAACTTATTCTTAAATGCAATATGTACATATTTATATCTTATAACAAATTAAATTCAAACAAATAATTATGTACATATTTAAATTTATTTTATGTTATATGAGATAAAAGCTTTTAAATAAATAATATACAAATACATATAAAAAAGCACATTTTTAAAGGAATCAATCAATCAATAAATCAGGGAATGTCAAAGAGTAACTAAAATGTTTATTTCTTTTTTAGTCAACATATTAAACATTCCTTTATAAGCTATTGTAAAAAAAAAAGAAAAGAAAATACGATAAAACAATACTACTTTTCATACAGCGATTAGAACTTGAAACCATATTATTTATTTACAAGAAATAAACAGAAATTTTATTAGCACCTTTGTATGGCTTTACTGACTGGTCCTAAATGGCCAAAACCAGACGCTATTGTATTAATTTCAACTTGTTTCCAGCAACAGAAGGCACAGGGTTTTTCACATCTTGATTCCAACATCAAATCACTTCGCAAAATGCCCAACGATATGCGCTTCATTTTTATAAGAGAATAAAGAAAATAATAAATAAAAAATGATACATTGTAATTAGGATAAAAGATTATAAACAAAACTTAAAAAAGAAGCAATGAAAATAATTGTGTGTTGAACCATTTTTTTTCAAAAATCGAATGGAAAAAGTTACAAACCTACTTGTTGTTATTCCTCTCATTTAAAATTCAAATCAATAAATATAAATTTCCAAAACAGAGTACTATATACATACATACAAGGCGAATTAATATCAGGTGGCCTCAGTTCGGAGAGGATTTTTTTTATCAATTTTTTTTTTATATGAAGTTTGACATTATCGTGACGAAGAAGAGAGAGAAAATTATTTTTTATGTATGGAGTTTGACATTATCGTGACGAAAAAAAATAATCAGCTGATTAACTGAGGCCACCTGATATATATTCGCCTTGCATACATACATATGAATTTAAATCGACTTTCAAATAATCAAATAAAAAATGTCGAAACAAGATTCTTAATTTTAATGCAAACAGTTGTTCAAGCTTTAAAATTGTTTTAAAATATTTTTTTTTTATAAACATCCCACTTTCGTACACATCGTCATGTTCTGCTATTTAACACTAACATGAAAACGACTCGTGTGGACCGTTGCTGTTCCTGTTTTGTTCGGTCAAAGATGGCTGAGAATATATTCGACCAACGATGTCTGGACATAAAGTTAATTTTTTTCAAGTGACTTTAAAAAACTTGGTTTTTCATTCAGAACTTTTAGGTTTACATTCAAAGCTAACCCCTCTTCAATATCTAATATTATAAAAAAAATCTGAGTTTTAATTCAAAAAAAAAAAAAAAATGAAAAAAGCATTTTAACACGCATGGAATTTACTCTTCGAATAATAAGTATGACGTTTTAGTGATTATGAAAGATAAGCTATAAAATGCATAAACATTTTAAAGGCATTTCTTTTGTTAAACAAGTATTAAAATGATAAATTGTATAAAATAAATTAAAATTTATTAAAATAAAACGTGTAAATTAAATAAACACCAAGAAACAACACTGATGAAAATCAAAAAATTATGATTAGGCAAGACATGAACATAAACACGTTCTCTCCACATGTCAAAATGTAAACAAATTTTTTACCGCTATTCTGCCGACGTTTTTTAAGAGTTATAAAAGGCATTTAGTAGATTAAACGAATACCAGATTATTGCATTATATAAATATGTATGTATGTACAAATGCAGTGTATGTACGTGTAATTTGTATTTCCTTCGCGACCCTACAATGCATATATGTAAATTCTGGATCCTATTAGATAAGCACAGTGTGTTGACTGAAATCAACTGTTTGCAGCTTCTTTATGTCATCCAGAATTGTTTTTGATATCAAACTTTTAGAAATATTCCCAAAAACGGCAAAATCAATAAATAAACGACTAAAATATACAAAAAACACGACTGCCTTAATTTTTTTTATTTCTCACACAATAATTATTTTTAGCTTTTGGATAACCTGCATACACGTTTGTGTGTATATTTATGTTCGAGTCATTTGGACTAATTGGCATAGATTTCGCAAAGATATGAACAAAAAAACCCATATGAAAACTAGTAAGAGCGTTATATTCGGCTATACCGA
>NDXZ01051935.1:0-19399 GCA_003055125.1 Paykullia maculata
TTATTATTCATTCATTATCACTAAAAAACAAAAATTAAATTTCTTAGAAATTTAAAAATTGAACTCTAGCCAGAATTAAATTAAAAATAAAAATAATTTTTTATTTTTATTTATTTGGTAAATCTTTTTCAGTTGTTTTTTTGTAAGAAAACTTTTTAAACATAACCACATAAAAATTATTGACAACATTATTAAAGAAAATGTTTACAATAAATAGGTATAGAAGGGATAATGAAATAATTGACTTACGTTCCGCTTTCCCCCATTGTAAAAGCCTTTACAATTTTAATATTTTGTTTTTAAAACTTTTACAAATTCACTATACCATATACATTTTTAGGATATTTATTGCCCCCAAAAAAATTCAACATTATAACGAACGAAATGATAAATATAATTTATAAAATTACTTTTTATCATTTTGCCTTTTTCTAAAACGTTTGTCAACAAACAAAAGAAGACATCTTAAACAATTATGAAAAACTCTTCCTGTAAATCTTATGTTTGAGTTGTCCCTTGCGTGTATATATGTATACATACATATCGTCATCTAAAATGCAAAACAACGTAGCAACACTTTTCATAAGTTTACAGGAGAAGCAAAAAGCGAAGTAAAATGAAAACTAATTAAGACATATTAGTAGACATTTTTTGGTTATAACTTGGTTATTTTCGATAGCGGAACATTTTGTACCATATGTAATTTAATTTACTGAATCGTACTAAATAAAAAAATCAATTATGGATTTTTTGATAATACGTTATTTTGCATTTTAGATGACGATATGTATGTTAATCTTTAAAACCTTTAAAGTTAGTTTTTAAAAAATGTAGGTAAATTAAAAAACTATGGAAAACCTAACACATTTTGCATTTATAATAAAAAAATTAAAATGTAAATATCGAGTAACAAAGCTCTTGCTTAAGTAACAACTAACGCATTTCTTAACCCTAATCAAGTCAGGTAAACCAGAGGCACATACAAAGAATTTACATATAATTTGATTAATTTTATTATATATTTTTTTTTAAAGTACAATAAATCAAGTATTTATTAAACAATGCTCATTGTAAGTCTTTTTGAAAATACTAATATATCTACAGTTTACACATCCTGCATAACTTGGGTTGGCACATATAGCAACTTCGTCGCTTATTTGCTGCTTTGATGAACTCGGCTTCATGTAGTTTAAAACGAATATTGGACACATTACTTTTATTTAATTTTAAGAGACTACAACGTTTTAACTTTTTTTTGTAGTTTACATACGCAGTAATAATAATTAACGTTGCCGTACGTGCCTGCTAGGACACATTGTGACAGGATTAAGTGCTTTTGTAGTTTAACAAAAATAATTATTAAATAAATAAAAATAAAGTTTTAACTAAAAATGTGTCAATTCCTAACAAAACAATTAAAGCTACAAACCCAAGGAGAAACAAGAAATATAACTTGAATCTATGGAAGTTACAACATTTCAAAGTAAAAAATGCGCCTAAGAGGCACATGTTGACTTGATTAGGGTTAAGGGCGATTAGGGCTTTTATATATTTTTTTTGGACTTTAATAATTTTACATCTCGCTTTAGCACGTTGAAAAGAAAAAGCTTCCTTTAATATCGTTAATGCGTTAATTTTGAAACTCTCATTATACTAACGATTGCACCATTTTAGAAGCCTGTTTTTAATGTACGTGTACTTATCAGTATATGAATGTATATAGTTATGTATGTATGTATTTGCGTACGTATATTTTCTATCGAATGGTTGCATCCCTTATGTAACATACAAAATGAGCCATACAGCCTGGCTGATTTCTTATCATGTTAAAATCAAATTCCCGAATGAGCAATTTTTCATTCCGGCAAACAGCAACACACAACTAAATATTGCACATTACTAAGGCGAACAAAAAGGTACGAAGAAAAGATTTGTTGTTTTTTGTTTTTTTTTTTTCTTCTGTACAGGAGCATAAAAGAAAATTAGTTTGCTTTGAAGATATAAGAAAAATGTCTACAACTATGCAACTAATTAAAACAAGAAAAGAATATAGTGAAACATGAACTAGATTTTCGGGAGAAGAAAACGAAATATTTTTGATTTCCTAAAATCATATTTGCTTGGCGTGAGCAAATTATTATATACTTATAACTATAACATTTGCATAAATAGAAAAACTATTAACAAATTGTTAATGTAAAAAAGTAAAGTCCAGATATTAGTGCACAGGTCCGTAGGACATCAGAGATGTTTGTAACCAGAGGAACCGATTCTCCTATCTATAAGAATTCAGAATTCATATAAATAAATTTTATGTGATAAAAATAATAAACTTGTTATTTATAGTGAATGAAATAAAAATTGTTGTTTATTGTTGTTGATTTTCTAAGTTTTAGTTTAAAAGTTGGTATAAAATATTCTTTTAAATTTTCTATTATGTAACATATCTGTAACAGTTTCTTAGATTTTTTTTAAATCCAGGTGAAAGTAGTAATTTTAGCAGCATTACAACTATGGCAACATCATAAATATTAAGTTTTATTTATTTTGATTTTTTCCAAAAAAAAAAAAAAAAAAATGTGTTTTATTGTTCTAGTTGTTATATCAACCACCCTTCATTTAAACTTCTTATTTCAAGTGTTAAATTCCTCTACTTAAGTACTTTTTGGCTCTTCAGCTTAGCGTTAAAAAAAACTTTTAAGATTCTCCACAAATTTGTTTGAAGCTAAAACTTATTCTCTTTAAAATATATTAAATAAATCTAAAAGAAAGAATACAAGTGATAAATACAACTACGTTCGCACAGATACATTAAGTTTTTAAGTGTTTAAGTATTTTTTTTATCCTTAAAACATTGTTTTTGGTGTTTGTCTATACAGACACACATACAGACATAAATATGTATGTTTCACATGCTGGCAGATCTCATGAGATGGATTTTCTTTCTTTTTATTAATCTGCGCTTCAAATTTGTCCCAATGCATGTACGACGGTCTGAAAATATACATGTGTATTTATGTCCATATAGGAATATTTTTTTTGTCCAATTTATAGGTATGTATTTGAATCGGCTAGTTAAAAAAATTATTTTTAATTAAAGAAAATACTAGAGGCATATCAAGCTTCCATATACTTGATAATACTTCTTTTCACTGTGTGCCAAGTTTTGCCTAATTATTTGATAATAAGGTTAATATGAGCCGACAAACATTGTCAATAGGATTAAAGTAGTCATTCTAAGTCTAAACTAATCTTCATTAATTTAAAACTATATACTAAAACGTAAGAAACACTTTGTTGCGACCCTTTTACGTAACCCTTTTTAGTAAACTTCCGATTTTGTCAAAAATATGCTGTTTGATGCAAACGAAATATTAATTGTAATAAATATTATCTTGTAATTTCCATATCACAACATTAATAGTTTATCGAAAAGTTGCTTTGCAAAACTTTGCTGTTCGTCTTCTTGCCTAAAAAGGATTTTATTGGAATTAGTGACTTATTTTTTAAGCAAATACCTATTTAGGGGTTTAACTAAATTGTGCACCATAAGATTAAAAATAATTATTAACGTGTACAGAGTTAAGTTTATAACTTGTAATATTCCATATACCACAAAAAAAATACCTATTTGCGCTGCAGAAAAACTTTATTAAGCAAAGCTGCTGTTGGATATGGGTATCTAAGGGAGAAATAATTTTATTAATATAACTAATGGTTGTCGTGGATTTATATAATTTTTATTTGTGTTTTGGTTAATTTTTTAAACTGTTTTATAACAGTTTTTTATACCTATTTGGTTGTTATGTTCTTAGAAATATTAAAATACTTTTTATGCCTATAAGTACTTGCGAGATCTGCACAGTCTGCATCATTTGAGTTTAAGTTTGATTTTTGTTTTCAAATATTTATCTGCTATTTCTAGTGTCTAATATATAAATCTTTAAAGAAAATAATTTTGTTTTTTTTTTTATTTCGAAATCAATATTTATTTAAACCACCCTCGTATAAGTGTATGTAGTGTTTATATTAAAATGGTAGCATACGTGCGTACATCAATATGCATTTCTTTTCTTTTTTTCATTTTTACATATTACTGTCTCTAAAAAAAAGTCAATTGAAAAATAAATTGCTTTCTAATTGCTTTCTAGGAAATAAGGAATGACGACGGGTGAGTTAAGGGAGAATGATTGACTATGAATATTTCTTGTATACATATGTATGTATGTATGTATTAACTTAAAAGAATTTTTTAAAAAAGATAACTACATGTACATTACATCGACTCACAGAACTTGTTAATCTTCGAAGTAAATCTTTGCAATACCACCTGCAAAGTTCATTTTAAAACTTGATTATTAAAAAAACCGATATCTGGAGCGTGATCGGGCATGTTATTCACCTTTTTGATTTTAAAATATCGAACATTTTGTCCTGAAAAAAAATTAATTAAAAAAATTTTTTTTTTTAAATTTACACTTTTTTAAAAAAGGACTAACTCATTAACCAACATCAACAGAACCAAAATATTTTAAAACAAGTAAGAACGCCTGGGCCAAATCTTATATACCCTTGTGAATATATTTTTTTTAAATATATTTGTAGTCTCTTAGTATATCTGTAGTACTTAAGGATGAAAAAAAATGACAATTTGTTTGTGTAAAAAAAAAACTTAAAAAATAAACGAGGCAGTCGTCTTTTTTTGCTTATATCTCAGCCAGTTATTAATGGATCTTGCCAGTTTTTAATACCGATTTTTTCGAAAGTATTTCCAAAAGTTTAATACCACATATAACCCTGGGTGACCAATGGGAGCTACGAAAACTTGATTTCAACCAACACACGGACAGACGGACATGGCTAAAACAACGTCCCTATCTATAAGGATCCATAATATATATACTTTATAGGGTCGCAAATGAATATTGAAGAAATTACAAACGGAATGACGAATCTATATGTACCCTTACAACATGTGTGAAGGGTATAAAAATAACGAAACAATTTTTTATCCAGTCATGTGAAGTGAGTCACTGTTATACCTATGTAGGTACATATGTTTATGTATGTATGTATCTTTATATGTCATCTTAACACTTATCACATAAAAATGTCTTAAAGATTTGTTAAAGATGAATTTTAAGCCACTTAACAGTTTTATTTTAAGATTCTTAGAAGTAATAGACAAACACTGACACAGACACATTGATTGGGTGGCAAAGAAGGTGTTTGTTTGCATTTTAGAAAATAGTCTGCACTTACAGTTATAACATACAAACATGTACTATATGTTTGCATTTTTTACAAAATCTGTCTAACGCAACACAGTGGGGTATTTTGGAAAAATCTAAATAAATCATTAATTTCCAAGGGGATTTTACGCGATACAAATTTGTTTGACTAAAAATATTTTTTTTTTGAGGAATAAAAAAAAAGAAAAGTAATATTGAAAAATTTTCTTTAATTATCAAATTGATAAATTTTAAGTTTATTTTTTATTATTTTTTTAATATTTATAACGAATTTGTGTGAGTTTATTGAAAAGTTTACTTTAATGATTTTTGTTCAGTAAAAAAGAATAGATTTTTAGGACTTTTAAACAAATTTCCTTAAAATTTTTTAAATTCCTTCTCGAAAAAATTCCTACTTAAAAAAAATTAATTTATTTTAATTATACATACATACATAAATACATATACATATATTTAATAGAATTTTTCATATTTTAATTTTTTCCTTCTTTCTTCACATGTCAAATGTACTTGAAGTTGACACAACTAAAAAACTTGTTAATCCTTCGAAGCCCCCCATACTGTGTGAGTGGCTAAAGGGCAGGCAGATTATCAACTCGACTCTGTTACCTATTAAGACTTAAAAATATATACATTTGTCTATTACAAGCTATGTAAGTCATATTACTAGAACTTACCAAAATAAAAAGAAAAATAATTTTATTAAAATTTTTAGTACCAGCACTCTTTGAAACATTCCAAGACAAATCTGTCTAGCGCTAGATCAAAGTAAATGAAAAAATGTATTACATTTATAACAAAATAAATTTTAATTTATAAATGAAAAAAAAAACGTTAAATTTATTTTCAATATTGGCTTTTTTCTTTATTTAAGCAATTTTTCTTATAACAGTTGGCTGGCAGTTAAAATATTTGAAATATTTTAAAGGACAAAAATTATTTTAAAATATTCCAAAAATTATCATGAAAATTATATACAAAATTTATATGTTTCTAATAGTAGAAAGAAAAAAATAAAACTTTATTTTTAAAAACAAAAAAATTCAACATATCCTGACAATTTGTGTTTTAAAATGTTGTCAGATACTTTGAACGATATATAATATACAAAATATCTATATACATATATATATATATATATATATATATATGTACACACATATATCCATACACTTATTCACATACATATATACTTATATGTAGGTATGTATATGTATTTTCTAAGTGTCTCAGTCAATGTGTGTTCGATTGTAAGTGCGTATATTTTGAGAGTTAAAATCTGCTAAAACAAGAAACAAAAATTGTAAAAAGAATGAAATAGAATAAAACAAACAAGACTAGCACTTCCTGTGATTCATTTCACTAGAAATTTGTACACACATTTGCATTGTCCCTTTGTAATCCTACAAAAGTAATTGCGTTTTAACTAAAAAGAACTAAAAATAAAAATTACAGGCTCAAAATATTGGAATGTTTTCATATTTAAAAGCAATACTTATAAATCGACATCAAATACTTTTTGAACTTATAAAAAAACAACTAATACCTACTAAGTATCTCTTAAATTAAGCCACTATAAAAAATATATAATTTAGTGCATTAGAACTAAAAATATTAGGAAAAAATGTTTTGTACTTGTTTCGTTCATATCTAAAAAGATAAGTAAAATCTTTAAAGTCTTTTAGTTCTTTATGGCGTTCGAAAACTTCTTAAATTCTTTAAAATCTTTAAATGCCACAAAAGAACTTAAATATTTCAACTAAGGCAACAGCCAAATTACAGCAACAGTGCAACAACAAACAAAAAACTGCTGAACTAAGCAGAGCAAAAATGTAGAAGAAACTTTTCTTCTGGAGGTCTCATACATACAAAAACAAAAGCACACAAACACAAACACAGACACACACACGTTATATTCTGACAGGACATCAGCAACAACAATGAATGCCTAAGAATTTCTATATGTTTGTGTGTATGTATATATGTACATATGTATATCTGTATGTTGTGTTTAAGGATATCCAGAGTATAGGATTGCAATATTTTATAATACTTTTGCTGTGCAGGGAAAAACTTTAAGACAACATTATGGGGAAACTTGTCTTAAGTGGTTATACGGGTTCTTTGGACTTATTACACGAAATTTGTGAAATTATACATAATGGCCTGCTGCCAAACAAGGCAAAAGTGTAATGTTCCTAAAATGGGTACGAAGTGAAAAATATTTCCAATCTGTTTAATTATAAAACTTTGATTAAACTATTGTCTTTAAAACCCTTTTTTAAAATCCAGAAAGAAAAACATTTATAGGTATGTGATCATTTATTATACCCACCAGCAAAAAAATATATAATTATTTGGGACCCCACAACGTAGGTATATCTTCTTAATCCTCATAAGAATCAAAGTTGATCTAGCTGTGTCTATCCGTCAATTCAAGCATGATAAAGCTTGAACTTATTAATAATCTGTAGGGATGACTGTAAAAACTTTAGTAGAAAAAAATAAATGATGCTTAAACAAATCTTCTATCAGTTAAAACTAAAATGACATTAAGACTAAAAACAGTTACATACCTCAAAGGTATAAAGCGTCTGTTGTTTATGGAATTCATTAGAATCATGGCAACTCTATTGTAAACATACATACAAACCCAAGTATTTAATGAAAAATTTGTGTATGTGTATTGTAATAAAGTGTGCGAGTACGAGAACTTCTCCTTTGGAGAAAAGAAGTTGCGAAAAGGCCTTTCAAAGGTCGAATTATGCTGAACAGACTTTTTAAACCAAAGTTGCAAGTTTAAATACTCTTTGTGTTACTATTCCAACTATTTCACATTATCAGTAAGTTTTTTAAATCACATGCGTTTGTTTTGTCGTACCCCTTTTTTTAGGTAAATAGCAAAATAGGTAGGTATAACCTGACAAAATGCCATTAAAGTATTCCAACTGACAGAGGATCACAAAACCTCAATTAAGGTAACCTGGCAGTATGAGTCAACAAATTGTATTACATACCGATATAGGTACATACTGCAAAAAATGTTTTCCCAATTTTGGACTGGACAGTCCTGCCACATCGTAAGAAAATATTATTGTCTTGTTCTAAAAGAAACTAAATGCAAAACCCTAAGAAAGCCCTAAACGAAAAAGGCCTTTTATTCTTTGTACCAGTTGTATGTAAAAATGTGTGAATGTATGTTTGTGTGAAATTTTTTTTTTGCATCTTTTCCTTCTATTTCTTGTGTGTCTTTGTCAGTCCTTGTAAGTTAGGAGCCACATTCTACGAATATTTCGTTTTTGTTTGTTTCTCTATGGACTTGCATGTGCCCTGCAGTTTTGGAATGTAAACATTATTTTCTTCTTATACCTATTTAAGCACTACTTTGATGCCACTTTGATGGCAAAATGTTTTACCAAGATGTTCTGGTAACTCCTTAGCTTGTACAATATTCCTTAACACTGGACCGTCTAGCAGCATTGACAACAGGGTAAGAATCTATTTGTATATAATTATGTATATGTATGTATTTGTACGTTTTTTGTTTCATTTTTTTTATGTGTTGAATGTCAGTCAGTTGTAATGTAAGTATTGTTGTATGTAGTTGTTGCTTTTGTGTAGGAATAAGTAAAGAATTGTATAGAATTCCATGTAGTTTTTTGTTATATGAATATATGTATCTACATGTACCTATTTGCCGTTGTTGTAGGTTCTTGTATTCATTCTTATTTTCATATTCATACTGACTGACTGACTGACCGGCTGGCTGACTGACTGGCTGGCTGAATAGCCGACTGTTTGGTTACTTGTTTTCTTTACTTTCTACACTTTTACACGATATGCTGCCCTGCCATCTTGACATTTGTTTGAGCTACTATCCAACGGAGATGGCTCTCAATAACATAAAAAGTATATTTTTCAACGTTTAACAACAATAACAAATGTGAACCAGCAAACGAACCTTCACATGCACAATCCCAACTCTCTTTGAATACACATATTATTGAGATACAATTGTATCTACTTGTATAGCAAGAGCTCTAAGCCACGACTATTACTGATATTCTTCTCTAAAGCAGAGCCAAACTAAACAAAATCCAAACATACAAATATACATATAAAACAAAATTCTGCTTAAAGTTTTAAAACTTGCAAGGAAGTACCAGTTTGACATACAGGAGGTTAATCTAAGAATTGCTTTAAAAATTAAACGTTAGTTAAATATCTCATTCGCGGACAGTTTATTTTTCGCTTTTTCTCATTCTGGGGCACAGGCTGTATCTTCGGAATTACTAAAGATAAATAACCCGGGACTGAAGCAAAATAATTAAAATTAATTTTTTTTTTTTTTTGTTCTATGGCACATAACAACACATTTATTGGGACGTTTGTAAAAACAAACTATAATTTAACATTATCTTTACTGCGGTAGATACCGACTTGTCCCAATAATATAAAAAACTACTGACGGTACATGCCGTCCTTTCCAAGTATTTTTCTCTATTTTTGACGGCATATGCCATCTTGTCCGTGAATGTGATATCAAATCATCGATTACATTTTTTAAAAATTTCAATAATTTTGCTTAATAATTTTAACAAAATTTTAAAATTTTATTTAAAAAAATACCTATAATACAAAAATTTTAAAATGGAAAATGAAAAAAGCAAAATTATGGATAAAAATGTGGACTAAATTAATTAATGAAATCTTAAAATAAAAAAAACTGCTACAAGTAATTTATATATAAAGAAAAATATATTCCACTAAGCTAATTTACTTGTTTACTTATTTTGTGATTCATTAGGCTTGATTTATACCTAGAAAAAGTTGGTGGCTTTTCTGTTATGTTCACTTTTCCCTCATTGGTGGTAAGGGTATTATGCATTTCTACTAAGTCCGTATGACTGCATAGTTAAGGTCGCAATTTTTAATATATTAAATTTTTGAGCTCAGGGATAATCTTGAAAACCATCAAACAACTATTAAACTGTTTCAAATAGTCGAATCGGCATACTACGAATCAATTTTTGTTGGTTTTTGTTTTTTTAAATTCTTAAATAATTTTGTATAAATTTCCAAAATTTATGTCTATACGGAAGAATTTGTTTTATTTGGTAGATAATTATGAATTATTTACAATTGATGATCATACATTTTTGTAATTATGTACCTATTATGATTAAATTCGGTATTTGAAAAAGTCTTTAATTAAAACTTTTATTTTACGTATGTACCTGCCTAATTCTGCAATTATTTGTTATAAATTTTTAATTTTTATTTAAACTATTTTTAAATATTTTAAAAAATATACGTATCTAGTAGATGTTGTGACAGTGTGTTATTGTAGAGTTAATTACTACGGGAGTTTTTATTTGTTACGCCACAACTCTCCAAGTAGGTAGGTATCTGGCGTTTTTATATGTCCATATAAACTATGTTTTTTCGAAAATAAAAGTTTTTCATTACTTAATCTGCCTATTTATTGTCTTTTCAAACTGCCCTGGTATTAACAAATGTTTGCAATGTTTCATTGTTCGCTTTCCATAGAAATATTTTCTTGATGTTGTTGTAATACAATATACAGTTACATACCAAGAAATTCATAGTAGACGTACGAAAAGACATTCGACAAACTTACATACATACATACATATGTATTAATATACATAGATACGAAACACTAAACGCGCTTTTTAAGGCGAGAATAAATACAATATAAAATTGTTGTTGGTGGATTTTTATTATTCTAAGTTTGTTGAAGACTTTTTTGAAAAAAAACAAAGCGAAATCAAAGAAAATTTTTAAATATTGAAATGCCATTTTTAAAAATTATGATACCTACCTTGGTATTTAAAATGTAAAGAAATAGGTACATAGTCACATTTTGGATATCTAAAATCGTTTGTTCTAGTCCTAGACCCCTAGCATTTGCTCGTATTCAAACTCTCATAGAATTCAAAAATAAGAAAACCTTAATAATAATAAAAATATTTAAAAATATACCTATTCGTTTTTAAAGAATTTGGTAGGGTTTAAAAAAAAAATCTTCAGCTTTGTTTTTAATTAATATTCAATTTTTAAATACCTATATACTCGTACTTATAAAGAAACAGTCTTCATTAAAAGCTATTTTTAACCCTTGAGATATGCAAAAAAACATAGAAAGTTTTCTCCAAAACTATATCAGCGAAATAGCTATGTAGGTATAACAAATTGTATGCTACTTAAAGGTGGGCTTAGGTTATACTACATTACAAATGTAAAATCTGGAAAAAAAATTCCTAAATATAGGTAGGTTCTTATGTTCAAGATAGAGCCAAAATGGTGTCTGCGTTTACACTATTAATACAGCATGAAACAAACTAAAACAAAATAACAAAAATGCATCCATCTCTAGTAAGGTGAGATGGTTTTAAAAACACTTCAAATAATTTAGAGCGTCATACGACATTCATACGCATTTTCTCTTAATGTTGAAATGTGTTTTCTACCTTAATCAGGGATTCAAAGTAGGCACAATTGTACTTTTTTAACACTATTCGAAAGTCAAAAGTAGCCAATGACTAATTTAGCACTTTTTCAAAATGTTTCCCTATTCCCAATGTAATAAGGACGAATGTATTTTTAAAATTTCTGTTTTATCATTATATTGACGCCGAAAAATGTGTTTTAGGAAAGAACTTCTCGCATGGTACTATTAATAGGTATTGAAACGGTAACTTCAGTCTTTATATGTTAGATTCAGGTTCAGAAAGACTTTAAATTGTGTTTAAAAAGAACCTGATATATGTACCTACATAGGTAAGTATATTCTTTTTCCGATTCCGATTAAAATAAAACACATATTTTCTTTTGATCCTTACAAAATCGTACATCGATCTCTGATGATGTGCTTCCAGTTAGCGTCAATTATTTAACCAGCCTTTTTTTAAATAAAAAAAAATTACGTTTGTGTTTACAATAAACTTTTAAAGTGCATTTTTATATGAACATTGGGTAGGTATGTATGTTTATGTATTTATTTTCTTCCGAACTACATTTGTATTTTAATTTAATTTTTTTAATTTACATTGCAAAATTCAAATAAATTTATTTTGTAAGAATTGGGTCAAGTTTTACAAAATTCTGATTTTAGTTAAAGTTGATTTCACATCGAAATTTACACAATTAAAATACCCTGTATCGACAACGAAGACGAGGTCTACGAAATAAATTCAACGAAGAACGTGCAACCAGCAACAAACATATAGAAAGACGTACATACATACGTACCTACGTACAATCTATACTTTTCTGTACTTGTATAGAAATATATAGGTATATCAGTATATGATATTTAAATATATGTATGTATATACTTATATACATACTTACACACATATTTATTTATACATATTTACATACAAACATATACATCTACCATATCTACTTGCTGTACGATGTCGAGTTTTTCTGACTCTGCTATTGTTTAAAATAGAGATGCGCAACTGAAATCAATAATTGTACCAAAGAAATACATAAAATGTACCAAAATATACATTTTTTGTCAACAAAACACACAATTCTTTTCATAATCACATTTGGCATCCTTTTTATTATAATAAAGAATCTTTTTAGTAAATTTAAAAAATATTAATATTCGTTTTCTTGCTATTAAATAAAGAGGTTTGTTTTGTAACCAAAGGCTGGCCAATTGTATAAGGAAAAGAGAAACACAAAACACATTCATAGGAAAAATCGTCTGTTGGTTTCTTGAAGAAATTTTTGAATGTTTTTTTGGATTTATCAGAATTCTCATTTAATATATTTGAATTCTGGTATATACATACATACAACATTTTTGAATTTTTTCAAGAAATAAATTTCAAAGCCTACTGATGATCTGGTCTAAGCAACCAGTGAAATGCAGCATATAGACAGCTTGAAATCTAATAACAAACAATAAAATCATAACGTTAATAGTCAACAATATTAATATACATTAAAACATACATATGTCTTAAAGAATAATTAATATGAAAAAGTCTTTTTATGCTTCACAAGATAAAACAAACACTTCTTAAAAGGTTTCTAATACCTGTGTAGAATAATAAAAAACTAATAAAGAACACTTTTTTAACAGAGAAGAATTATACACAATAGCGATCATTATATATTATTTATTTATATTTATATATAACAACCTTTTTAGTTTAATTATTAATTTAATAAGCGATCGAGGTCCAGTGTTATTAATCCATAAATGGGGCATTTATTTGATTTGCAGCAAGCATATTCCAAACCCTAGATTTCCAAACCAGTCACAGATTTTTCAATAAAAAGTTGTTTAGCCAAATAAGAATTTTCGACAACAGATTAGCTGCAACAACAACTTTTTTGTGATCAGTTTAAGAAGGAAAAAGGTCCAATGTAATAATTTCATGAATAATCCATTTGAATCTTTAAACCTAAATATACTACATACATATATACATACATATACTTTTAAATAAATTATTTTCTTTTTAATTTATATTCGAAACAATAATTATTTTCCGATAGCCCTTGATTCTGAAATAGAATAAATCAAAACGATTTTTAGAAGAATTTATTTTTATTTGCCATTCGTGTTTTGGGGGACTAAGGGTACCAGTTACTGTATTTTGAATATATACATATTGATAGGTGTGTTTTTACGATTGAAATTAAATTTTTTATTACAAAAAAAAAAAATCATCAATTAGATTTAAAATTAAATCTTAAAAAGTACTATTGTACCAACCGTTTCATCTCTGTTTCATAAAGTACAATCATACATACACACATATTTACGTACGACTATGTAAGTCTGTGAGTTTTTGTATATGTATGTATGCATGTGTATCCATGTGTATAGCGATTGTACCATTGTGACATATACGAGCGCACATTGCTGTACAGCTATGCCAGTGATTTTGATTTTAGGCCCTATAGTTTCCTTCGTATAGTTTTTGAGTAAAACACTTCCATGACTATACAACCATCGCACCAAAAAGTTTCAAATATGTCAGAAACATTGCTCAAGTTACAAGGAATATAATACTTTATGTACCGCACTCTATCCCCGTTCAAACGTGCCATAAAGTATCGTAAACTCCGGTACAAAGCATCAAGTTTGACAGTTTTCCATTCTTTATGGTGCGACGCACCATCAAGTTTTCAGATTTTCAAGGCAGACATTTTGCTGTATGATAAACTGGGCACTTTTTGGTACGGCCGCCACCAAAAAGTACCAAGTATTTCATGAATACCCGAAGTGAGAATGAAAATCTGAAAACTGATGGTTTGCATTGCACCATAAAGTATTGAGTATTTCGTACAGCATAGAGGTGTGTGAAAGAAATTCGATACTTTTTTGTGGATATTTCATACTGGGAGAGGTGAGTGGTATTGGGTAAGTGTGTATGTGTGTAAGTGAGTGAATGTTGTTGATGTTCGGTTCTTTAACAAATGACGGTGGAGAGAGTAAGTTTCGTATGGGAATGTGTGCAGCAAAGAGTGGGTGATACAGCGTAGAAGTGTGCTCTTTTGTGGAGGCAAAAATGTATCTAGCTTAGTATGGGTTAGTATCTATGTGAACTGAAGTTTATGCTAGTATTGGTGAGCACCATCATGACGGCACATGTGTATCGTTGTAGTGTGAGTATTAACACCAATAAGAAATTCCTTTAAAATGTTGAATTTAAAATATATTTAAAAACTCTAACGTCTTCTTTATAAATACATACATATGTATGTAGCTTTAAAGTTTATATATAATTTTTGTAATTTTTAAAAATAAATTTCTTTAAAATTTTATTTTAATTTAGTTTATTTACTTGTTTGCTTTCGAATATGCCTGTTAGGTTTTGTTTAACAAAAAATATTCACAACGTTTTGTAAATTCCTTAACTCAACAACAACAACATTATTTAGTATTCAGCAAATATTTGAGTACCTCTCATAGATGTTGCTGAGTTAAGTTACAAAATATATTCTCTTATTTCAAAGTGTTGAGTTAAGAGCATTTAAGTTAAGAAACGCATTCTTATTGCAAGCATTGTAGTAAATGTAGGGGTTAAGTCTTTTTTCATTATTATACACGTACGTTGAGTAATGCAAAGAATTTCGATTTCTCAGTGAGATAAAGGTAGCCATTCTAAGCAAAAAAATCTAATACGTTTATAGCCGCTATTTTAAAATGTTCTTGGTTTCAAGTTTACAACAGATCGTTTTCAATCTAAAAATGATTCTTAGAATATGAGATCTGACAAGAATTAAGGCAGCCCATAATGTTTATTAGCCGAGGGCTTACAAGTAAATGTATAAAGGTATTTAAAAATAAGAGCCGTCTTGAAATTCGAGTTCATTTCCATTGTCAAATGTCGAAAAGTCTCGTAAAATACTATACGATCCTTTTATAGGTATATGGTGCTATTCTAAGGGTTATAGCTGGACCAAGCTTAGGCAATTTAATTAGTTTGATTCCCTCTGTTACTACAGTGTTCAATTTCAGTCTTTACTAATATGTAGATCAAAACTGGATATAGAAAAAGGTGCTGGCATATTATCTGATATCCTAAGCATCACCAACATTTTCCTACTGTCACTGTTCTTAACACCGAAATTTTTGGCAGTAAATGCAAAAATTAGAGAATTTTAATAAAAAAAAATTTTTTAAGAAAATGTAAGTCGAGATGAAGATTTTTAATAAAAATTCACATTCAAATGGAGATGATTTTTTTTCGATCATTTAGTTGGGTTGGTGAACTAAGCCCTACTGCTGTAAATATCGATACTTACGTTAACAGCTTAACTGCAATAAATATATTCAATATATTCACTGCCTGCCCAACACCAAGGAATTTACGGACTTAAGAATACCACTAATGTGATGTCAAGTCTAAGCATCTTTTATGAGACTGCCCAGCTTTGTAAAAACGAAGATTATTTTTGATGTGATCTGTTAGATTTGTATAAAAGTGATAGATAGTTCCTGGAATTGTTGCAATAGAAAAGGAAGTATTTAACTTTTGTTGTAAATAAACCAGCCTTACGTTTAGCCTGAAATCTTGAGCTCAACATAACTTAAAGTTAACACTATTGGTCGCAGAAACAAAAAGCTTATCAAACATAGCATTGTTTTTAAACAAATTTAATACTGCTCAGATTATTTTAACTAACTCTTTCCAGTGTTTTTTTTTTTTTGTTTTTTGCTGTTCTTGGACATTTTGCTGCATAAAGCTCTGTTACTTTTTTGCGTTGGTCAGGACGTTTTATGATACCCTTCACCACAGGTGACAGGTTTATAAAAGTTTGTCATTCCGTTTGTAATTTCTACAATATTCATTTGCGACCCCATAAAATAAATAAATAAATATGTTCCTTTTACTCCTCGAGGGAGCGACCCCATAAAGTATATATATTCTGAATCCTTATAGATAGTCGATTTAGCCATGTCCATCTGTCAAACAATCAGAAATTTCCCCGAAATTCTTGATCACCAAAATCCTATAGTTAACGAGATAAAGGAAAAACATTTTTTTCCACAAAAAATTATTATATTAAGATGTAAGACATGCCTTTTTGGGAAATTTGAAAAAATTTACTAATTGGCCCAGAATAAGCAAAGATATGGGCGAAAACCCTCTATATGGACTAAAATTAATATCATAAAAAATTAAGTTTTCTAAGCCTTTAAATACTTTTCGAACATACATAACACAAAAGTATACATATACACACATACATACATACATAAATACACGTAGTGAAGGGTATATACGATTTGGCACAGCCGAATATAGCACTCTTACTTGTTTCTACTTGTAGGATTTTTTATAAATAAGTTATAACTTTGTTAATTCGAACTATTTGTTAAATCCTTCTTTATTGAAAAATATTTTGATTGATTAAATCACTATGAGAAAGAAAACCGAAAACCAATGGAAATATCTTAACTTACCGAAGTTCCAATAGAAAACGTTATAGAAATCATAAAACAAACTTAAAATATGAAAATCAAGTTCCAGTTGCTATTTCCATAGAACTGTAGTTTAAATAAATAATATTGACATTCAATAACAGAAGTACCGATGAGAAAAAGAGTGCTAACGATGAAATCGTAGCTGATTTCGGAAATGCATTCCACTCGGATAATATCATATGGGAGACTGAATTTTTAAGTAAAAATAACATTCTCAATATATAACCAATTTAAAAAATATAAGAACTTTTAGCCAAAATATAAATTATTAATATATAAAAAAAACATTAAAATGGACTTTAAGGCAAGTTCGTAATTTGTTAACAACTTAAAAAAAACTGATATGTATAATATTTTAACTCTGAAAATATGTTTCGGTTCTAAAGGTTCCTACAAAATTTCTAAACACAAAAATTGGATTCTGTCAAATAAAAAAAATCTTAAAAATCTTCTGTCCAAAAGACATTTTTGCCATAATTTATTTTACCTTTCATTTTTATTTTAGTGTCATATTTTTGTTGTTAGATGGTGTGATCTTAATTCAATACATTCATATATATATGTACCTACATACATACATATGTATGTATTTGAAAAACGTATTTTTTTGTTTGTTTTTGCCTTTGATATTAGTATTTAGTTCATTACACTTTTGTTTTTGTGTTTGCATTGTTTCTATTGCTATTGACGTTGTTGTTGTTGTTGTTGTTGTTGTTTTGCTAATGTTATAAAAAGTTTTTTGTTCGAATAGAGGTTCTTATCTTATCAGTAGTAAGCCGCTGTACTTTTCGTTGTCGTTTTTGTTAAAAAGTTTGTTGCTTTTGTCAAAAGAAAAACAATAGCATATGTACACATATACATACATATTTGTATGTATGTATGTCACATGTACTTATTATGTATGTACGTAAAATTATACAAATTTTTTTAAGAAAACTTTGGTGGGTGTTTTTAATTTCAGTTGCTTCTATTGTTAAGCCAGTACAGTGAGTCACAATTTTATTACCTCATCGTAAGCTTAACACTACAATTATTGCCAATGAATTCAAATACATATGCTATCTATTTTTAGTAAGAAATATGTTTTTTTTTAAATAAAAGTATCAATGTTTTCATGTTAATGTCAATTTTATATATACATTTGTATGTATGTACATATGTAAGTAAGGAAAATTAATTTAAATGCGGTGTGTAGATATTTGCAAGAACTTTTTTTTTTATAAATGTGTTTTTTGGCAATATGTATATGTAATAGTTTTAAAGGCTGAGTTTGGCTTATGGCCGCCCAGATTAATGGAAAATTTTCCTAATGATATTGTTTTAGGTTTTTTTTAATTAGCTACCCTCGACTTTAGCTATAAACTACTAAACAAAGTTACATGAAAACAATATTTATTTTTTAAACAATATAAGGAATAAAGTATTTTCAAACAAATATTGAAATAGTAATTAAATATTCTCATTATAAAATCAAATTAATAATATAAAAATGCACAATGAAAATAAAATTTAAAATTAAATACATATACAAATGAACATATCAAAGTTTCAATATTAATTTTAATATTATAAAGAACTAAAACTTGTTTTAATTATAGGTATAAACAAATTTTTATAAGCGTATCCTATATTAATGTATTTTTCTAAAGATTGAAACTATTAAAAATGTTACTGATCCCTAAATTAGTTTAAGACTTAAGTTGCTTATCTTCAAATTTTAAAGCCAGTTCCAAAAACTGGTTGACAAGGTTTCTTTGTATTTAGGTTTCATATGATGTTGCGGTATAAATTTTATTTAAAAAAAAATTTTTTTTTTTAATCAAAATACCTTTTTTTTATTATTTGAACTGAAATGATTCATGGCTTGATGTATGCATGTACATATGTCGAACAAAGAATGCTAGTTTGTCTGACTGTTTCTCTTTTCTTTTCAATTTTTGAAACAAAAGTCATGCATGCACCACCAAAGGAAGCAGGTAAATGGGTAAACAAGAATGTACAATAACAAGAGAATATGTGCGTTTAACAAAAATCAAATGAACAGTGATTTGTTTTTTATAAAAAATTTACGAGGGTCAATAGAAAAGTTATTAGGCTAGCTCTGTTGTAGCTGCAGTTTTTAACAGCAACTTTTCTTATCAAGATATTACGGAGAGAATTT
>NDXZ01051948.1:0-10211 GCA_003055125.1 Paykullia maculata
AAAAACTGCTCCAGTTGCTCCGGAAAGAGAATTTTGATGAGCTCATCATTTTCGTTTTTCTTGACGTAGACGATACCTCGCAATGTGTATACGGTCTTCAAAAGCATATCTTTCTTGAGGCTAAGACCTGTTTTAAAAATCCCATAGTTGTGTGGAGTGAGATTTTCATTTATGTAAAACAGAACATTACTCTGAAAACCAGCGTTTGATAATAATAACGACAATTTGGTTTTACGGCAATAAGCTGCAACAATTTTAAGAAAATGATTTTTGTCGTACGGCGTGTTAAATTTTGCTACAATCGGTGGGTCGTTTACGTTACGGTGCCTTTTAAAGTGCTTTACTCGGAAAATAGATTTAACTGATGGTACATTTATTTGCAAAGTATTACAAATGTTGTCGAAAATTTCATTTAAATTCTCATCATTATGAAGGGGTATACAGTGATGCGAACATCTTGTGCCACTAAAGAGTTTTCTTGCTTTAGGCATTTGATTTTTATATTTTAAACATCACTTTTCAATTTATTAATTTCCATGTTGGCCGTCTCAAGTTTAATTACTCTGTCATTTAATTCATTTAACTACTTCTCTTTTGACATTATTTATAATTTCATCTTTTAAGACTTTAAATTTTTTTTCAATTTCACCTAATAAACTTCTCTTACTTTCCACAATCATACTTAGTATTAATTCACTTTGCTCTCTTATATGTTCATCATGTTTTGTGAATTTAGCATCTAGCCAGTTCCATAAGCGACTGCGTGAGCAAGATTCATTTATACTAGAAAAAATGAGACTAGCAGGTGAATTACACTGATCAGTGAGATTAAACTCAGCTTCATCTACTAATCTCTTAGTTTTACGGGTTGACATTGCCATTACACAGTACAGCGTTCTCAGTTGTTTTTATTTATTTTTCTCTTTGTTTTGTTTTATTTCAAAAAAAAAATTTTAACAAAATTTTTTTATTTTATTTAATCTTGTTTTGTTTGTTATTTGTTTGTTAATATTTAATGCACGTTTGTAGGTGTTATTGCAAATTTGTTTTGGTTCGCTCTTTTATTTTGCAAACAGTTTATTTTACTTATTCGTAAGTACACGTGCACTTTACTATTTGAAGAGTTTATTTTATTGTTTAGTACTGATTGTGTTGTGTTTTAAGTTCGTATTTAATGTTTGTTGTTGATGTTTTGATTTAACAGTTTTGTTAAATATTTAAAGAGAGAACAAAAACTTTATTATTATTGTTGTTGTTGATATTTAATGTATGTTTATGGATTTTAGTTTGTTTTTATTTAAGAATAATGTTTTTTTTCACTTTTTCTTTTAGCTTTCAATTACAGAATAAAATCACTTATATTTGGTGCAAATAATTTGTGGAAAATTAATTGTTATTAAAATATATCTTTAGATTTAAAATCTATATTTAAGTGTTATTTTTATTTAGATTCTGTGGAGCACCGACCATAAACACGTCCGTTTGCTTTGCCTTTTACTTTTTTTAAAGTATCATAATAAGAAGAGAAAAGAACCCAACACTTAGGCCCCAGGAGACATAGTGTACGTTAGGATCGACCAAAGACTAGGGACAAAGTTAAGCCCAAGATTTAGGAAAGAAACAGTTAAAGAGAATTACACGACGACAATAGTGACAGAATCAAATCGTGTGGTTCATAAGAGAAATATTAAAAGTTGAATTACTTTTCCCACTTTTCAGAGAATACTATTAAAAATGCACTGGACTTCAATTTTCATTGTTATATTGATATTGACGAACCAAGGGCAAGCAATGGACGTGCAAATATTCGACTATAGTACAGCACAGGTAGTTACCATAAATGACGGCTTAACAAAGATCCAGGACGGCGCTTTCCGACTAGTTCATTTAATCAAACTTGACAAATATGAAAACTTTTTGACAGATACTTACAACTACATTAACACGCAGATTTCAAGAAACAATGTCCTTTTTCCTATCTTAAAACAAGAAACACAACAAACTATAGACATATTACAAACACTAAAACCCGACAAACACTTGCGACTACGAAGATCAATAAATACTTTAGGAGCAGTGTGGAAATGTATTGCGGGTTCACCAGATCACGAGGATTTAGAAATAATTAATAGAAATTTGGTAGGATTAAATGATAACAATAATGATCAAGTAGTGATCAATAAACTTTTCAATGAAAAAATAAATAACTTAACAAGAACCGCAGAAAATATAGCAAATAATATAAGAAAAGAAAATAATAATGTACAAGAAATAATCATAAATATACAAAACAAGATAAGATTAATTAAAGAGGAACTTATTAACGTTAGGTATGCCATACAATGAGCTATAAATGGGTAAAATTATAAATTCAGTTTTATTAAATGAAGAAGAAATTAAAATAGCTATTTAAAAGCTAAATGAAGAAAAAATGCCTTACGGTAATGCAGAAGAAGCATTAGAAATATCAGACGTAAACGTATTAAGTAATGAAATGACTATTGTTTGAATAATAAAAATTCCACTAACATCGCATGAAACCTTCCAAAAGATAATAGTAAAACCAGTTTTATAGAAAGGAGATATTGTAATTAAGTTAGATTTCAATGAAATAATAAAATTAAGAGATTAGATATACGGAATCAAAAAACAATGTAAACTCTATAATAGAATTGAAATATGTAAGGACAATCAAATCATAGATTTAGGAAATGATACTTGTATCAATAGATTAATAAATGGCTTAAATTCCACCTGCGCTACCACCAACGGACACCATATACCCCAAGTAGAAGAAATAAAACCAGGCGTACTCCTGCTTAACAGCATCAACGGCAGCACCAGCTTCAACTCAAAAACCAGTAATTTAACGGGAACACACCTTATAAATTTTCACAATACAACAATTACAATAAACAAGAAAAGCTACGGCAATTTCGAGGCCATACCTTTACAAGTTATACCAGCCACTCTTCAGTTAACTCCAGTCACCAAATATCATGCAGATTCTCCGTCATTGGAACTCCTAAAAGAGCTTCATATTACAAATACCAAGAAAATCGGCAATCTGGAAACTCTCATCGCAACATCTGGAACGCTATCAATTGGTGCCATCGCAGCTATTATTTGCATCACCTTAATTCTAAGCATCATCTGGAAGAGACATAAATTGGAAATCACCACGTAAACGGAACAGCCCCCCATTGCTCCATTAACCTTAGATACGAAACAACCAACCTATGTAAGCTTTTCCAACCTGCCATATCCACGATACGATTGAGGGCAATCGATTTAAGAAGGGAGGAGTTAACACCACAAAAGTTTTCACCCTGTTGGCAAATTCAAAGTCAGCAGAAATTATAAAAGTAGTTCACACAATTGATACCAAACAAAATTACAAAACAAAGGAAAAAGACTTCCGGCACTTGCAGACGTATTTCCAGCTAATTGTTTTTAAAATACTTTTACACAGACGAATTTCCAGCTAAGTGTTTTTAAAATAATTTTACACCTGCAGCGGCCGCAAATAAATAATTTGGAGAATTGGAATTGCAGCAATAACTGAATTCTTTGGAACTAGATCACGCCACCGCTAAAAACCAAAAGCAGCAATTATTATTTAAATCAATATTTAATTAAGTTTTAAGTTAGTATTAATTCAGTACTCAGTAAATAAAAATGAATAAATAAATTTTTTTTAAAGAGAAATAAACAAGAATTTCTCTAACTTATATAAGTTTGTAATTTCCACAATATTCATTTGCGACCCCATAAAGTATATATGTATATGTATATATTTTGAATCCTTATAGATAGGCAAGTCGATTTAGCCGTCTCCGTCTGTTGAAATCAACTTTTCTCAACCCCCTGATGTCGTACGGATACGTTTTGCTATTGAAATCACCAAAATCCGACAATTAACAAGATATAAGCAAAAAAAAATTTTTTTTCACAAAAATTATTGTATTTGTGTGTGACATGCCTTTTGAGAAATTAAAAAAAAAATTGAGATATAAATAAGAAAAAAAATGTTTCGAGATACATATAGGCAAAAAAAAAATTTTTTTTACGTAAATACACACAGTGAAGGGTATATAAGATTTGGCACAGCCAAATATAGCGCTCTTACTTGTTTACATATTAAATGTCTATAATTCTGAGCAATGTTATCTGTCTATCTATCCTATCTTTCGTTTTACTAAATAATCTATCTTTAACTAAAGATAGGATAGAAAAGTGGGATATGTAAAATTTAGTATATAAGATACCTTGTCAGGGAAATCACAAAAAGAATTGTGACAAAGTATATATAAGTAGGTACAACGAAAAATAAACTTAAGAAAAGGATAGCTGGACATAAATCAGACCAAAGGTACAGGGATAATAATTCACAGAGAACAGCATTATCTTCTCGTTGTTCTGAATTAGATCACTATCCTAACTTTGAAATTGTATCAGTTTTGAACAAGGAAAATAATTACAAACGTAAATATATTTTAGAAATGTTACAGATAATTAATGTTCTAACAACACAAATTATTAGTTTTAAGGCAGATACAGATAACATTGCTCAGAATTATAGACATTTAATATGTAAAAAATAACACATTATCTTTGCATTTCTATTTTATCATATTGCATTGCTAAATAGAACTTGTTTAAATGAGCCGCAAAATAAAAATGGATAAAAACTTGCAGTGTTACATGTGATTAAAGAAAAAAAAAGATATTATATTTGCTAGTTTTTAACTCTATTGATGGTTCTGCAAACTGCATAGCTGCAACTTGCGCTGTGTATTGTGCTCTTACTTTTCTCTAATTTTATTTAAAATAAAATCAACTTGGATTAGATTTAAACAAAAGCACTCTTTAAAATTAAAGTTTTGTAGTCCCAAAAAATTATTTTGGTCTTTATAATTTCATATTGAAAGTTTCACTAGTTATAACAATATAAATTTGTAAAGCGATCGTTCACTTTGCAAATTTTTGACAAACTTATCAAAATTTGCTTTGAAAAAATAGAGTTTATAGTTTTTGTGGAATGAAACAGCAAATTATTTGCAAAGTCTTTGCAAATTACACTTTTCGATATTAACTTCGCACTTTGTACAAGAGAACGTACGTGAAACAGAAATTGCAAAGAGAAATTGCAAACAATTTGCAAATTACGCTTATCAATTTCAACTTATCACTTATCAAATTTTACAGTTTCAGGGAACATAAAGTTTTGCAAGTTGACGGAAAATTTGATAAATGCAAAGTGAAAAGTTTATAAGTTGTTTTGTGGAGTAGGGCCCAGGTCACGTGAAATAGTAATAATAAAAAAACAAATAATTTTAACAAAAAATACTTGAAAAACCATGAACACGGAAACATGAATATATATGTGTTCGTCAACACTACTAAATATTGCAGTAACTTGTTTGTTGACGACTCATGCAGTCAGTTTGTTGATGCTACTGGTGGCTTATTACGTTTTTGTTTTTCAATTATTTTACAACCTTCACAGCCTAGGTAGAAAGGATATTATGTGTTTGTGCTGATTTTTTCCGATTCGAAATAATTATATAAAATTTGAAACAGGTAATTTTTTGGCATATGGACGAAGCTTATTAAAAATGGTAATGATCAATCGCTATACTTAGTTTTATCGCGATATATCCTTAAACTTCAAAATGAAACAAAACAGTAAAATTATAACCAAACAAAATTCATATTTCAGTTACATTAAATATCTTTCAAACCAGTGATATTTATATACATAATATAGTTTATTTACATAAAATAAATTTGTACATTCAACACATATTTACATATCACAAAAAAACACCTAACTTTTATAAGTTTTGATGAATAAACTTTAATTTTCATTTAAATATTCTTTCCCCTATTTTCATTTAGTTATTTTTCAGTAGTGCAAATATTATTCAAAACAGATAATACACTTTCGATTGGAATATTTGATTCTTTCTTAAAAACGCATAAAAACTGCTACACAACTTTTTTTCGCAGACTTATTATTCATTTCATCTTTTAATTATATCCTTCACCATAGGTGACAAGAGTATACATATAAAAAAGTATGTATATCCACACAGATATGGGCGAAAAACTATACGGAAAAATTTATATTATTAAAAAATCAAGTTTTCTAAGATTTTAATTACCTTTCGGTCATGAAAATACATACATACATGCATTCATACAAACATACATGTATGTACATGGTAGGGCCAAGCTCAGGCTAGTACAGGGGTCAGCAGGTGGTGGATAGCTGAACAGCCTACAGATATGTAGGACAGCTGCGATAGATAAGCAGTCCCCGACTATGAGTGGCGCAGTTCGAGGGCGTGCCAATAAAAAGGTACAATGGCCTGAAGACGACTTCGCGGCGTGGCGATTGGATTCCGCCATTAAGTAAGCATCCCTCCACAAACCCAGAAGCGTCTGTCTCTTGTTGAGAGGCTCCCTGGTCAACGTCTGTCGCCATGTCAGGGGCGGCTATACTAAAACCTGGCGGCAGGTTTAAAACGCTGCAGGTTAGATCCCGGAAAAAAGTGAAGGGTGGAAAGGTACGATAAGGAAATTAAACTTACGTTGCAGGGGACCACTAATACCCCAATATGCAGAAGCCCTCCCACAGCGATTTACAGCACGCCAGTTGAAGCAGCAACAAACAACAACAACAATAACGAAACCCCATTAAACAAAGGCAGTAAAAGTAAAAACAACACCGACAAGGAAAAGGAATATAATTATGGCGCTGGTTTTGAGAACTCATACATGAGAAGGCCTGTGATTATGCGATCAACACCTGCAACTACAACTAGTAGTCCATCAGATATTAGCGTAAACTAACATAATGGAAATTTCGACAGGCTAGGTATAAAGATTAGGCAACTAATGTCTTTTCTCGAGACTAAGTCTAATGTACATAAAGACATCGTAACAATGTCAAGACAGATACAGGAGTTGTTTTTGCAGATGACAGATGATCTTAATAGGGCACCTGTGAAGTGTGTTAAGCCGGCACTGATGAGTATAGGAACGCAAACACAGAATGTGAAACGGCCGGTGCATTCTGAACTCGTGACAGGGAAAACGGGTTAGGCTGATCAAAAGTTCAAATGTAAGTACACCTAAAAGGATAAAGAATACTAGCACGAAAAAAGCTGGTAACGAAAACAAACCAGTGGATGCAGCGCCAACCGGTAATAAAGTGGATAAAGTCGGGAAAGAGGGAAAGACCGAAAAGAACTCTGACTCGGTAAGGATTCGTCCAAGAGCCAAGAAGAGGAAAAAACATGCGCAACCAGATGCTCTGGTCATAAAAACCTCTGGTGAAACATCTTATGCAGACATCCTTAGGACAGTAAAGGGGGACCCCAAGTTAGATATTCTTAGGCAAAACGTAAAGAATATCAGAAAAACAGCTAATGGTGAAATTCTCTTCGAGCTAAATAAACCCGCTCACCACAACACGTGTGAATTCAGACACACAATAGAGGAAGTGCTTGGAAAAGCTGCTGATGTACGAGCATTGATGCTCGAGTTAAGTTTGGAAATAAAGGATATAGACGAAGTAGCAACCAAGGATGAGGTATACACAGCCCTGGCAAATATATCCGAAGACTTTAAAATGGTACAATCCTCCGCAATAAAATCCTTCAGAAAAGCTCATGGAGGCACACAAACTGCCAATGTTGGTCTAAGTGCTAGTTTAGCAAACAACATCTTGGAGATCGGAAAGATCCGAATAGGGTGGATGGGGTGTAGAATTCGAGAAAAACTTACACCAAAAAGATGCTATAGGTGCTTGGATTTTGGCCACGATGCGTCTAGATGCAACAGCCAGTATGATAATTCTGGCAAGTGTATAAAATGTGGTGGATATGCGCATAATATCAAAACGTGTACCAAAGAGCCCTCATGTATGCTGTGTAAGAACACAGCATCTAATACCAAGAGTGACCACGTTACAGGAAGTGTAGCATGCCCGTACAACTAAAAGGCGTTCCAGTCAATTAGATTACGAAAATGATGAGAATACTACAATTAAATCTCAATCACTGTCAAGCAGCCCAGGATCTGCTCGGACAAAGTGTACGTAAGCTAAACGTTGACGTCGCTCTACTAAGTGAGCCCTTCAGGTGTACGGCATCCACAAACTGGGTTTCTAATGGCCTGCGAACATCGGCAATTTGGTCAGTAAGTGGTTTAACGTTGCAAGATACAAAAAACCTACAATGTGGGCATACTCGAGTTATTATCTCTGGTATTCGATAGAGCACTTCCAGACTATAATTGACAATATTGTCTCTGATGCAGTTAGTAGTAACCATGTACTGATAGCTGGCGATTTCAATGCATGGACCAAGGAATGGGGATGTTCACGTACAAGCGAAAGAGGTAGAATACTTTTGGAGGCATTTTCCGTTTTAGGGGTTGTATTGCTGAACACCGGAAGTGAAAACACGTTTAGTAGAGGAGAACGTGGTTCTATCATTGATTTCACGTTTGCTAGCAGTAGCATTGCAAGTAGGGTAAAGTGGAGTATGCCAGACAAATACACCCATAGCGATCAATCATAGGGCTGTAATCATAGATTTATCATGTGAACGATCCCACCTGAATATACGGACACAAAGTCTGACAGGTTGGAAAGCCAATACGTTCGATAAGTAGGTCTTTGCAATCCAAATGGAAAGCATAGCACTAAACGGTTCAGCGGAAGTTATGGCAAAGCAACAAGTAGAACACATCACCAAGGCGTGTGACGCATCGATGGGGAGGAGAAGAAAATCCGCAAATAAGCGAGCGGTTTATTGGTGGAACGATGAAATCGCATGCGCTCAGACTGTGAAAGGGCAAGAAGGCAATACACAAGATCACATGGTAGAACGGACAACAATATACAACAAGAGGTGTTTAACGCCAAGAGAAAAGCGCTTGAATTGGCAATACGAAAGAGCAAGCGGAATTGCTTCCATGATATCTGTGATGATATCGATAAATACCCGTGGGGTCTTGCTTACAAATTGGTAACCAAGAAACTCAAATGCGTGAATCCAACACCACCCAAAGAAGAATTGATTCTTAATGAAATTGTGGAACACCTTTTCCCACAATAGGAGACATCCTCGTGGGACCAAAGTGAAATGATTCACAGGTATTTCTCTTTCCGCAGGCAACAATAGCCGAAGTGGAGGCAGCTATGTCAAAGTTTAAGGACAGGAAAGCACCTGGCTTGGAATGCATTCCGAACCTCGTGTGAAAGGAGGCGGTTAAATACTGCCCTGAACAGTTTGTCGATATGATAAATGTATGCTTAAGCCAAGGCATATTCCCACAAATGTGTCCTATTACGTAAGGTTGGAAAACCAGCGGACGAACCCTCCTCCTACCGCCCTCTGTGTATGATAGACACGAGTGGCAAGTTGTTAGAGAGTATAATATGTAGAAGGCTGGAATGTTTCATCGGAAATGTTAGAGGTCTATCCGATAACCAATGCGGCTTTAGAAAGGCAAGATCGACGGTAGATGCAATAAGCGGTTGTGGAAACCGCGGCACAGGCTATCGAAGGTAAGAGGTGGAAAATAGGACAAAAGAGTATTGCGTAGTTGTAACACTGGATGTTAAAAATGCTTTTAATACGGCAAATTGGGGAAAAATCGTGAGTTCGCTATTTCGCTTGGATGCCCTACAGTATTTATTGGCCATAATTAAGGATTACTTTTGTGATAGACTTCTAATATACTATACTGACGTGGGAACGAAGAAACATAAAATCACAGGGGGAGTTCCCCAAGGATCAGTGCTCGGGCCATTGCTGTGAAATGTGATGTACGACGGTGTATTACGATTAGATCTCCCAGAGAGCGTTAAAAAAGTCGAATTTGCTGATGATATAGCTTCGGTGTGCACAGCTAAGGAGCTTACAGAGGTTGAAACTGTTGCAAATGTCAGTATACCGATTGTCCGATCTTGGCTTGGGTCAATGGAGTTAGCTCTTGCCGACCATAAGACGGGAGCAGTATTTTTAGCAGTCGTAGATCCGTGGAGTCCATAAAAATCAACATTGTTGCATAGAGACTAAACCGTATCTAAAATATCTTGGTGTGATGATTGGTGCTCGCCTCTCATTTAAGAACCACTTACAGTATGTGTTAGATTGAAAGTGGGTTTAGTGTTTATCAATCCAAACGCATAA
>NDXZ01051956.1:0-12882 GCA_003055125.1 Paykullia maculata
ACTCTACTTTACTTTACTTAGTAAAGCAATTTCACACATATTCTTACTCTACTACTCTCAATTTAGTCGTTGTTGAGACAGCTATGTGTGCACATGCAAACTATGTTCACATGTGCACGCAGATGAATAATCAAAATGGAAGCGACAACAAAAACAACATGATGTATTTGCTTTTCTCATGAGTTTTTTTTCAGATCAGGGTTGCCGCCAAAAAATTTTTAAAAAAATTACTAAATAAAGAAGTAATAACAAAAATATCCATACGTATATTAAACATTTTTTTTTAAATAGAAGTTGTGTCCGTCTGTCCGCCTGTTTTTTAGTATCATAAAAAATCAAGTTTTCTAAGACTTTCGGACATGGTAGTGTACATATACACACATCGATACATACATATATACACGTAATGAAGGGTATATAAGATTCGGCATAGCCGAATATAGCGCTCTTACTTGTTTTTTTTTCATTTTAATACAACTAATATTTTTGTTACCATCTTGAATGAAAACCCTCCTTTAAAATAAATTAGTTTTTTACAATATTGGTTTTTCCAATCTATTTAATTTAATAATAAAAAGAACAGTTAAATTTTTTATTTTATTCGGCACGTCAAATAAGTAAGTCAATATAAATAATATTAAATAGAATTACTAATTTTGTAAGATTATAATTGTATTTATTAAGCTGGTTTTTAATTGCCATTTGACTCATTTATTAGTTTTCTTTAGAATGTATTTTAAAAAAATATTTAACAATAAAAAAATGTATAAAAATAATAAATAATTCAATAAAACTTTTGTATTTAATTTGTAAACATTTTATAAAATAAAACACTTTTTCCTTTTATACTTGCTGTTTTACTGCCTAAACTAATGTTCTTTTAATAAAAGCACTTGTAACTAAATTTTTTAAGTGGCTCATTTATCTCAAAAAAATAATAAAACCGTTTGTAATTAGCGATCTTATTATAGCACTAATCACTCAATTAACTCTTTGCAAACAATCCGAGATAAAAAATCGCAACATTTAATAAAAAAAATTAATTCGATAATACCAGAGAAAAAAAAGAACAAAATAATTTATAACTTATCCATGATTGAATTACAAAAATTTCATAAATTCCAAACATTATTACTTTTTATAGTTTGTTATCTTTACATTTCTGAGACAAAAAAAAACAAACAAAAAAACACATACACAGTGTCTGCCCTTTGAACATTTATAACAGTTTTGTAATACTCAAGTTATATATTATACTTTTGTCTGCAGACGTTCAGATTTTTTGCTACCAAGACAAAAAACTAAATCCAGAAAAAGTAAACTTAAATAATTTAATAGTAAGAAAAGTAAGAGAAATTCACATCTTGGCAAGGGTCAACAAATAATAAAATAATAATCAAATCATAATGTTACATCAGAACATCATCTTACTATGAATCTACTTAAGGCAGAATGCAGAACAGAAATCTTTAACTAAAACGAAACCAATGAAACGGAAGAGGAAAATAATAATGCTATTTCCTGTAATGTGTTTAAGTGTTTGATATAAGTGTGGGTGTAGGAGTGCTCTCTTACAATTACTTTAGTATGATGGAAAAAAAACTAAAAAAATAATATGATAAACCAAGCTTTTGCGCAGAGGTGTCCAGCTAATAAATAAAAATACGGTTTTCTTTCCGTTATTTCTACATCTATATCATAAACTAATGATTTCAACCTTATTGTTATATCTTCCCATGCCAATAAATATATTAATTGAGACATTTGACGAATTATAAAAGGTATAATCTTTAAGTTCATCCTGACTTTATTTACTATCTATTATCTCTATCTAGGATTTAGGATTAAATTATAACTTGATTAAATAAAGTTCAAAATATTATACTTACAGGCTATTTAGTATAAGGTTAAAAAATATATATTATATATTAAATTAAATGGCCCATAATCATAGTCGTAAACAAAGTATACTTTAATAGTTGTAAAGTATACTTTTGAAAAAAGTATGCTTTTTGTAAACTATGGACGAGTTAAAATATACTTTTAACGTAAAAGCCGACTTTAAACTTAAAAATAGCTGAAGCTGTTTTTAACTTAGCTAAAAACATAAAACCAGCAGTCTTTTGCAAAAGCCACCAGCCCACATTGCTTTCCTATTTCTTTATATATAAAATTACCTTAAAAAAGGCAATAAGTCCTTTTAATATTGCTTTTTAATTTTTTTCTTTTCAAACATATACAAATATTTTTGATTTTTTAATTTTTTTTGGATTTCTGTTTTTTCTTTTTTGTTTCATTCGTCAACATTATACAAAATCAGCTGAGTAGAGTTCCCACTTGCTCATATTTTGTTACAATTTGTATAATAACATGTTACGATTTGATGACTCACCCATTTAAAGTTGGTTTAATTTAGAACATACTTTATTTTTGACTATAATAGCAAAAAAGGTATTAATAAAAGGTTTTTAATTTAAAAACGTTTTTTTATAAAGAACCGACTTTAGTTCATAACTATGAATACGGGCCAATATGTTAATATATTTCAATCAGATTCCTTAACTTATTATATATTTAAGCTGAATTTTCTCGTCTGAGCAAAAGTTTTTCGACAACTTGATTATAATTTGTTTTTAAACAAATAATTATAAAATACTAGCGGACCCGGTGAACTTCGCCTCGCCCCAATTGTAAGCCTTCAGACAAACTTTAGAGTAATAATACAACAAAAATATTTAAATTTGCAATGTGATTTATTTGAAAGTGTGATTTGTGTGTTACACAAAATTTCGTACAAAAAAATCAATTTTCGATTTTTCCAATTTTCCGACTTTTCTGGAGAGATTTTTCAATATTCTGCATTTCGCATTTTCTGCAATTTTTCATGATTTACACTAAGAACTTTCTATTTTTTGATTTGGAAATCCATTAAGAAATAATTTTACACAAAATTTTATACAAAAACTTGATATTCGATTTTTCCAATTTTATGACTTTTCCGGAGGAATTTTCTTCCGTAAAAACCATCTCCTCAAAAATACAAACAACTGACAAAAAACTTTACAGAAATAGGCCCAGCCGGTCTCATTTAATGAATTACTATACATTTGTTACACCATTTTTATATATATAGATTATAAATTTTATAAACATACTTTTAGTAAAACATTGGAAAAAGAGTCTCAATTAATATTTAAAAGTTGTTAAGAATAACTTCATAAGAAATTATGAAATATGTATTCTTCTATTTAACTTTGATGTAGTAAAAACCTGATTCTGCAAAAAACAACTTTATATTTTGGTCTGAAGATAGTAGCGAAATATAGTTATTTTAATTTTAACTTTTCATAAAATTGATGTCCATATAATCTTACCCCCTGATTTTTGAGTTTTTTAAATTTAGTGGATCTACATAATACTAAAAATGAATTTTGTAGGTATTTTTATGGATTATACACTAGTTATTTATTAAGAAATAAAATACAAATATTATTTTTTAAATATTTTGCCTAAAATTCTTTTTTTAATTTTGAAGTTTGGACAATCTTCTCTTTTTTATTAAAGACCTACAATACAGGGCTTAGTGTTTGTAATAAAAAAAGATAAATACTTTCACATATTTTAGAAAAATTTAAAGAACAATTCTTTACTGTCTCTGCCGTGGGATTTTGTAAAGAAATTAAATCGCTTTACTTTCTTATGCAGCAATTAAAAAAAACATTGCAATTGAAGATATATTACTGGCGTTTCGTAAACCAATAATGTTACTTTAGCTAGTAAAGAATGCTTTCCTATTAACCGGGTATTATACTTTTTCTTTATTTTCTCATAAATTTATTTGTGTGCAAAGCGTCCTTCAATGGAAGTGTACGAAGAAAGTTAATGTAATAGTGACGGAGTTGCTTACAATGAAAGATAAACGTGTTTCTTTAGTGATTTTTTTTTTGTGTTTTTAAGAACTTTTAAAGCTTATCCTTCTTGAAGCTTTTTTTTTGCTTAACTTGTTGTTGCTATTGTTTATTTTCTCTATCCTGCTCCAGTTTTAATTTTCATCATTAATCGATTAGCATTCTGCACTTATTGTTGTTCTTTACTTAAGAAGCTAAAGCAACATCACGATGTTGCTGCTATCGCTAAAGATGAGTACCATGTTTGTGTTCTTAAGTATTTTTTCTCATCATGAATTTTCTCTGTTGTTTTTTTTTTGTTGTCATACCTTAATGCCATCTTGGTAATCATTGCCACTATTATCTATAAGTATGCACTATATACAAAAAGTAGCTATAATAGCTTTAAGAATTATTCCACTATACAGCTGTTCTACACGTTTTTGTTGTTTTTTGTTCTCAAGACAAAACAATGCACTATGGGAGGGTTAATCACAAAAAAGAAAAAAGGAAGATGTTTTAATAATTGAAGAAACTAAGAATTTATGATCAGTATATAACATATACCGATCATATATACTATATATGTATATATATATATTAATTTTAAATTTTTCAGCTCAATGAAAAGAACATTTTTTTAAATATTAAAATATTAAATTAAGCCTCATAATTATAACAAGTTTTTAAAACCAGTCAAAGTTTTTTGAACGAAATTTACATAAAAAATTTGTTTCATAAACATTTGATAAATTTTAAAATTGTTTATGAATATGGCGGTGACCCCATAATAGAAATGAGTGATAAAACGAGAGTTTATCGAATACGTTCATATTTATTTAATATATTTAAGACATATAAAAATTAAGTTAAGTATTAAAAAACCAAGTTTTGTGTGGTTTATTTTTTCTAAGCGATACAAGAATAAATATGACGCGTCCCATTGTTTTCAGTTAAGGCAACCTTTGTTGTTACAGTCTTGTCATTATTGTTGTTACTACCAGTTCAGTTGTTGTTGTTTGTATCGCTAAACTACTTTTGTTTTAAATTGTATTTTTTGTTTACCGTTTTGTATAACATTTTTTATTGTTTTCATACGTACACATTATTGAACTTTGGCAATAACTATTGTTTATTTCGGTTGCATCCTATATTCTAGGTTTTTCGTATTTTAAAATTTTCTTATTTCTTTAATACTCTTGGTTTAGTTTTAATTTTTCAGTAAAAGTTTAAGTAGAAGCACATGATTCTCTCATGCAGAATGCTTTTTTCATTATTATTTTGGTTTAGTATTTTAAGCAGCATATTTATATCTTCGACACTAAGCAACACTATCGTCAGGGTACTGCAACAATGTTATCAAGTCATTGTTGCTATTGGTGAATGTTCGTGTGAATGTATGAGGTTTTTCGGCATTCTTTTCATTTTATTGAATGGATTTTATTGTATTTTAAAGGATGTTGTATATATTGTATTCATTTGCTGCCAACAACAAAAGTGCTTTTATCTGTTTTTAGCACGTAAGAAGTGAATAGTAATTCAGATTTAATTTTGCTTAGTTCTTAAACAGTTTGGTTGAATTTTTAAATACAAAATATATTTTTAGTTTTTGCCTTAAAAAAAAAGATTAATAAAAAAATTTATTTTACCCTTTTTTTACAAGTAAATAAAATCAAAAATTTTTGTGTCTGAGATTTTACCAACGCAGGTGTGTTTTTGTTTATAACCACTTTTTAATAGTTTTAAATTAAATCTATAACTTGCAGAAGGGATTTAAGTAATGAAAAGAAATTATATTTTGGTTTTCATCACACAGTCTTAAGCCACAGTCTGACTTTTTCACGACTTGAATGGTCGTGGCTCAGTTACTTTGGTAACTGAGTAACAGATTTAACTAATTTTGATATATTTTTGGTTGCTAGATTTTTTAAAAATTTACTGACCACGCTACGACTACGTAGCGAGGTCGTACAATGATTCGTTGCTTTTTGTCACCTTCAAACGTCGTTGCAACGTCATTTGTATACTCTTAGGAGCTAAACATTGGTAAGTCATGTAATATACATATTTGGTCGTATAGTTGCCAAGAAAGCAGTTATTAGTTATTTTTGGTCTAAAATGTCCGGGGTATAAAATAACCATATAATTGTATTAATATATAAAAAAATTATTTTTATATAATTTAAGATGCTAGTATTAATAATATTATTTTACCTAATATAAATAATATAAAAAATATATAAAAAGATATAGGTAATTGTTTATTTTTTATTTAGCCAATCTATTATATGGGGGAAAAAATATAATTACATCTTCTGGTCGTTATTGGTACTCATTTGGTCAAAAAAGTGGCGGTCGGCAAAGTACAGGATTTTCAGTTTTAATTTGAGTCGCAGCGTGGTCGGTACGACGTCAAACGCATCGGCCGGAGTCGACTTTAGACATCGTACCAACGTCGTCACGGCCAAACTGTGTTGCTTAGGGTTAGTCATATTATATGTGCATCTGAATCTAAAACATATGTATGTATGTATGTTTCTAAAATTAGTTGTGTTTTCATATTTCACCGGTGCGTATGAGTAATTAATTTCAATCTAACAAAATATATTATTCATACGCTTTTTTATTTATTAAATATTTAAAAAGCATTTCATATATACAGGCATATTTTAAATCAAGTAAGTATTGCATATGTTTAATCAACATTTTATATATTACTTATTTACCAGCTACAAATACATATATTCAAATATGAGATTTATTTAACAGTATATACATAGGTACACAGAAGCTAATAAAATATTACTTCGAATTAAAAAAAAACGCATAAACGCAATGCAAAATATATATTGCAGGATACCAAAAAAGTAACAAAAAATAACTTTAGCCTTATTTATTTTTTATAATTTCAAATCTCAGTCGCACTTGATTCAAGAACGATAGTTTTTAACAAAAAGGACTTATTCTACAAAAAATAGACCAAATTTAGGAATTTGTTTCTTGTTCAAAAATTGTAAAGGATAATTCTTTAATAAAGTACCGTTTTCTACTTATTTTAAAGTATAAATCGTGTTGAAATTTTCAAGTACGATTAAGTTTAAATTTAAAATTTTTTTCTAGAAATCTTTTTTTTTTGTGTGTACATATAGATTAGAGTGGTGAAACACGAAACAGTTGGGGTAAAATATGGTATTGTACATCCCACATTTCCAACGAACATTTCTTAAGCATATTAGCTGAAATTTAAGAGTAAAACCAGTTGAACTACAGTCAACAATTTAAATTTTACGTGTTAAAATAAACTTGAAGTACATTTTATTTAAATAATATTCTCCAGTGAAAAGGAAACTGAAATTTAAGTCGAAAAGTTAAATATTAATAGAGCTAATTCAATGTTTTAGTTATACTCGAAAAAATAATCAAAATCATGCTTTGAACAATAATCTATATTAAGTTTTATGTAGTAGTTTAAGTCGCAACGGAGCTACCTTTCTTATTTTTAGTTTAAAAGTGGTGCTATTTGTTATTGATAAATCTATATTTTTTACAACTTCTCAACCAAGTATTAGTATTGAATGTTTAAGTTCTTAATGTATTAGAAACAACCAAAATGTTCGTTGCAAGAGTCAACCTTGCTCTTGTGTGCCTTCTTCTTATATAGAATACAGCTTCCTTTAAGTTCTGCCTTTCTGTTTTTAATAATTAATCACAGGGACCGACATCGGAGTGTATTTGCCAGAGCCAGCCTTAAGCATATCAAGAATAAGAACCACATAGTAACAGCCTGCGGCTTCGTCTACATTTTTGCAGCGACAAGTGTATTCCTAAACTTTTCGAAAAATGTATTGCCGACTCTCTTGTCCATCAAGTATCTCCCGTACTTACACCATATTAACATGGCTTTCGTAAAGGATCTTCAGCTATGACTAATTTTCTACAATTAACGACATTGATTAACAAAAGATTTACTCTTGGCTAATATATGAAAGTTAATCATAAACTTTTTCTAAAGAAACTGGATGCAATGGGTTTCGACAATACTTGTTTAAGCTAGTCGAAGTCATACCTTTTGTGCAGAACATAATTTGTAAAATTTAATTTTGCAAATTCAAAAAATATTTTGGTAAAATCCGGTGTTCCACAGGGAAGTCATCTCGGTCGGGCCCATTTTATTTATACTTTTTATAAACGTCTTTCCGAAAGCAATAGAATATTCTCATATACTGATGTTCGCAGATGATGTGAAAATATTTTTCAGCTTCAAACATGCACCAGATCATATTTATCTTCAAAATGACTTAAATAACTTTTATAATTGGTGTAGCCTTAATTAAATAGAACTAAACCTGAGAAAATGCAAACTCATGACTTTTACAAGGAGGTGCGATACTGTTAATCAATATTATATAAATGACTATAAACTGGAATCGGTTAACTTATTAATGGATCTTGGAATTTTGTAAGATGGAAAATTAAGCTTTACACAACATATTATGATGGCTGTTAATAAAGTACGGGGAATCTTAGCTTATATGAAACGATGGGCAAAAGAATTTAATGAGCCCTTCATCACTAAAAGCTTATTTATGTCTCTTGTGGGACCGACCTTAGAGTATGGCCCAGTTGTATGGGATCCTTATTATAATGTCTATATTGATCTTATGAAATCTGTCCACAAACAATTTTTAATCTTTTCTTTAAGAGATGTATATCGAGATTGTACTACGCTTCCACCATATTCATCAAGCCTTGCTTTGATAAAATTATCAACATTAAAAAGTAGAAGATTCATGCTTAGTGTTTCATTTATCGCCAATCTTTTCAATGAATCTGTTTCATCCGAATTTCTTTTAAGCAAGATATCACTGAACGTGCCTCAACGCTCACTACGTTTAAGCCTTTCGAACAAACAATGAAATGGCTGATATGTTTAACTTTATTGAATTCTCTTTAAATGTTAATATCAGAAAACGTAATATTATTCTAAATTAAAAAAGTAAATGTTTTTATATTGGAAAATTGTATATTTTAAAACTTTGTCTGTAAGGATTATCTCCATAGACTTGAATAAATAAATAAATAAAAAAATAAGCATTTATTTTGGTGCTTAGATAGTAACTTTAATGGAAGTTTCCACAATATCTATAACATAGGAATATAACCTAGAAATTTTTCAAAAACGTAAAAGTTATATCAATTAAATTTTCTATTATTTCTTTAAGAACCTTTATATGGTGAGTGCCATTCCGTCCTCTCTTCTACCAAGTCTATGTATGTTTGTGCCTGTTTAATATTTTTAATAAAAGTGAATTATGGAAAGTTTAGAGTATACAATGTTAGTATAGTCATCAAATTGTATGGGGGTGGAATTGCCCTAGCCCCATCCTACTCATTCTTGCAACAATAACTTTATTGGTAATCGCAGTTACTAATGTAAGATGATGGTGGGTCGCAGTTTTTATGCTTTGTTTCCAACCATATCAAAGTATTTCATGCAAAGCTTGAAATGCATGCAACTCTGAAACTATAGCGCCACTCTAAAAAAAAGTATAAGTCCTGTTTCCATTCTGAAGGACCATAATCAATACTGGTGAAATTATTTTTGAGGCAGGATAACCCTGTGTTATATGTTTGTCGTGCTGGCGTATTCGATTGGGTTTTCTGCATAAAGTTCAATATAAGAATTATAAAAAATATATTTATTTTGTTTCTTAAGGATATTTGTTTTCTTTTTAATTTTCTTCATTATATTCTATTTAAATTAATATAATTGAAATCCATGAAATATCGCATACACTTGCATGTATGTGTGTGTATAATAAAATAAAATTTCATAATTAAAAGAAATAACAAGCGCATAATTGTAAAAAAACTAAACTAAAACTCGTTTTTTTATTTTGCATTACTTTAAGAAGAAAAACAAGTACTAAAACAACTGCAAAAAGAAAATATTTAATTATATATGCATATACATATATATATACACATATATATCAGTAGCTGCTGATTTCGCTTATGCTATTGCTTAGTTCACTTCAATGACACCCTTAGAAAAAAAAGTCAAAAAATAAATAACTTTTTTAAATAAAATGAGAAACTAAGTGAAAATTTCAACAATATTCTTTAGTTTTTGTACACTCTCTTTATACAAAATCCCATAAATAACTCACTTTCTTTCTCACTCACCCATCACAAGTTTGGTTGACTCTACGATTGTCAATGCAGAAGCAAGAAAATGTGTGTGTACAACTACCGTAACAAATACTGCTGCAAACAGTACCAGTAATTATATATTGCTTTTATGTTTTTTTATTATTATTTTATATTCGTATCGTTACCGCGACGCGGTGAGATTTATTATTTGCTGAAGTTGCGATTTGTAACGGGTTAATAGAAGTTGCAGAATCATATTCAATCACGGTAATTAATTAAGTTTTTATATGTCTTTTAACTTAAGGTGAAATAAAAGTGAAGGATGCAATGAAATAACTTTAAAAAAAAAATCCCTGCAACGAAATAAAAATAAATCCCTTATTTAAAGACTTACTTAGTTTAATAGTACTTGATTTTTTAATTATTATTTATATACCTAAAAAACAAAATAGTTCTCTGAACTAAAATTAAAAAACACTTCATTATAGGAGACTTTTTTCATTATAAAATAACCTCTTCTATGAACATTAAATAAAAAAAATCCCCATTTATAATTTTACCAAAAAAAGGTGCTCTGTTTGGCGGCAGGGTGCAGGAGCTCTCGTGCAACTAACAAATTTATTTCTTCTAGTAACGACTGGACCATTAAAACCAGCTATTTTTTAATGGAAAAATTCGTTTAAAATAATTCAAATTTGTATATAACTTTTTGTTAAGTATATCTCTATCCCAGGTTTTATTACAACTTTATTGGAGCTAGAAAATAATGAAGTAGAATAAGAGATGACGATGGATAAAATAAAAAAAAATTTGAGCCAGGCATTTATTTTTGTAGTTGCAACTGTTTTAAAACTTTCAGATACTTTATTTGCCACACGTTTATATCTTAAATTAATAAAAAAAAATTAATTTGTGGTTTGTTTTTAACGAAAAAAAAAATTATATAAAAAACTAAAAAGAAATTATTATTATTTAAGTTGAGGTGGCTAAAGATTTTAAATACAACACGTTTTTTTCCCATATATCCTTGTTACAGGAAAAACATGCATGGAAATTTATACATTTTCTTTGGCTGAAAAGTAGTTAAATGTATGAAAGGGGTTTACGGGGTGATATCTCTGAAGAAATAACTTATTTATTTATGGAGTTCTTATATCAATTGTTGTTACGTTTCATCGATGTTTACAAACGTTAATTCCTGGACTTGTAACACTACTATTTAAAAAAATGTTATTAATGGAAACATTTAAAAAAAAAACTCTTTATTAAAACCAAAATTTAATTTTCCTTTTATTTTTTCATAAAAACATTATTCTGTTTTTACAAATTTTAATACTCTAAACGTATATTTACAAATTCTTTTGAAAAAGCATCTTAATTATAGGTTGTTTTTGCTGAAAAGCTTGAACTAATTCTATATTAAATATTTTGTAAATTAACGAACTGAGATTCTAAGAAATACAAACGAACAATATAAAAATAGTTTGTTAATTCTTTGTCAAAGGGTTTGTATAAACCTTAAAACATTTTGCCAGTACAAAAAAAAAATGTTGAAAGATATGATATAAGACAGTAAAATATATCATTCTTCTTTTTTTTTTGGTGTGTTGTCTGCAAAAATTTTTCCCTGTGTTATTAACAAAGTTCAAAAAATTTAAAAATTGATATTGGTTTTGATATTGTGTATAGCTAAATTAATCATTTTTTAACTTTAAAATAAATTGAAATGTTTAATTTGCGGTAAACTTTGTTACCTTAAGTTTTATGTTATTTTGGTTAAGTAGTTCTTGTTTAAAAAATCGTATGTAAATAACGATTTCAAATAGAATAATTTTATTGCAAATACGCTATGTTCAAAGAAGTATTGTTATCTTTAACGATAATCTCTAAATTTTTCAGCGTAACATGTCTGCCTTTGAAGCCCTATGCTTCTTACAAAAGCGACCTGAACAAATGTATATGCACGTTCTTATATATCTTATGCGTCTGCCTAAAACTTCTTTAAAAGACCTCTTAAAATATACACAACTATTTTCTGTTTACACAAGTATTTACTTGATGCTAATAAAAGGATCAAATTAGTTTAAATCAAAAATATTTTTGGGTATTAATCTATATGAGGAGGTCCGTAAGAAAAACGTTATAATTCCACTTTTTAAGTTTTTCGTATTTTTGTCATGACAATTTAAATGTTGGCGGCTGTCAATGTCAAACTTTCTGGGCTTTTAGGTGTTTATTTTAACTTAGCTGTTCTGAGGTCTTGCAAATTCGCTTAAGTGAGGTTAATCGTAGTTGCAAATATTTTGTTATTGTAGTCTTGTGAAATGTAATCATTTTTGCTAGGCTCTCAAAGTTAATGGAATCGACTGCGAAACAAAGTTTTACTTTTCAGGTGTCGCTCTTCTGATGTATTATTCATTTAAAAAAAGTACGACATATAACACATATCTTACATAATAATAATTTCTTGTTTTACTTACTTTACTCTTTATTATTGCTTTTTATTCAAACGTTTAATTTTTAGTGCAGAAGCACTTAACGTTTAGTTTTTTTTAGCATGCCTAAGGCATGCCCAATTAAATTTTTACTTTGTGCTTATTACAAAGTTGTTAAAATAAATGAGTAAATAAATGAATGAAAAAATTAAATTTAAGTTAGAGAAGTCAACCCATTTGTAAAACACTTGTATTATTTTTAAAAACAAGAAAAACTGTTCTCGTGTACATAAATTAGATAAATAAATGTTGTAAATTTTGTGTTTAAATTTTTTCATAATGTTTGCTTTACAGTTTAGGCCTAATTTGTACACAGAAAAAAATATCGGCACTTTTTTTCTAATTAA
>NDXZ01051960.1:0-12338 GCA_003055125.1 Paykullia maculata
CTTTGGGTAATCCTGGTTATAAAATTCACGAAGAGAATAATTAAATACCCGAAAAACTTCGTTAGCTGGGTAAGTAATTGTTGAACGCTGGTATATATAAGTTTTTTATTCCGTTTGTAATTTCTACAATATTCATTTGCGATCTATTACTTATCGTAAAAAATTGTAACGAAACGGAACGCAGAATATCAATGCTGCCAAACGGAGAAAATTTCAATTCGAATCGAAATGCAGAATAGGGATGATACATAATTAATAAGTTTTGTGAACAACGTTTTTAAAATCCACATTAATTTTTTTACAATATAGAAAAATAATCATAAGCCATAAAGTGAAAAGGAGTGAAATTTATTTTTCAAAGTCATATATTCCATAAAATACAAGGATCCTATCCTGATCCAATGGACTATAAGTTAATAAAACAATTCATAGATACAATAAGAAAAATAGTATGTTTATATTTATTAGAACATTTTTTTATGTGTGTATTTTATAATTACTAAATGCAAAATTTATGTCTTCAGCAGCTAAAGCGCCTCAACAACAAATCTTTTAAATACTTTGTTATGTCCTGTATGTAAAAGTAAATTTCTGTTTTTTTTTCTAATCCTCTCGTTGTTTGACGTTATAAAAACCAAAAGTGTTTTGATTACTGGATGTAGCACATCGATCTAAAAGTTAGTATGAGGGAGAAAGCTACGGTTAAAAATAGCTATGCTACAATAAAACAAAATAAAAAGTTTGAAAAATATTTGATAAACGACAATGTGAGTGTTACAAATCAAAATTTTTTCAACTTTTTTTTTTTATTATCAATTTTAACAAAAACCATTAATAATTATTGTGGTGTTATTTTTTACTGTATGTATATATATATATTTTTTTTTAAAGTTTTTTTTATGGAATAAGCAATTTTTATTTAATCTTTGGTATAATTTTTTTAATTAAATATTAGTTATGTATATATAATATTTTGACTTTTCTTTTAAATGTAAGTAATTTGCCTAGTAAAAATTAATTATTTCTACTGCTACATCTGCCACCAAAATGCAATACATATTATGTATTTTATTTTTTGTTTGTTTTGCTATTTTGTTTTTAATTAAATATAATAATATAATAAATAATTTTTAATAGTAATATTTAATATTTTTTATATGTATGTATGTTGTATATATTTAATATAATTTTAGATATAATTAAAATTTAAATTTTTGGTATCTATTTGTTAATATAAGTATTGTTCCGTAAAAGTGCCTATATATTGTTGTTGATGTTAATATAACTGAAGCTATTAGAGGAGATTAGTATTGAATAAAGATATTTAAAGATATACATAGAAAAAAGATCATCTACAGCTCCTCCACCATCCACACGATGATGACGACCAACTTTATTATTTGAATTAGCAATATACTATGCATTAAAACCAACCACCTGTACCAAGTTTTGAGCTCAATCCACCAATACCTTTACCGAGAAGGTTTCCGACGCGTCCGGCCACAACGTTGGTAACTGCTGCTGCCTGAGCCGAAACAATATTCGGCTGAGGCATTCTAACGCGTGGCGTAGCGGTTTCCTCTTCGGCACCCTCCTCGTTCGTGCCGTCGAGTTCTCTACCATCCTCGGCATTTTCATCGCCTTCTCCAACGTCCGGCATGGTAAGAGAACAAGTTGCTTCCTCTGTAGCCATACGCGTGGCAACAGTTTGATATGCTTTAGAATTAAGCTTTTCCTCAAGCATACCTTGCAACTCAAAGTCTGAATAGATCTTTTTTACAATGTGTGATAGCGCCTGCACCTGAGCATAGTGGAGTGAGTGATCCAAACGCTCAGAAAGCCAATTGCAAAGCATATTAACTTGCTGCGTGTACCATTGTTCGAAGAAGTTCAATGACCATAGATCGTCACCGATTTTGCCTCGAATCTGTTCCATGTTGTTGCGGAAAAAAATTACGTAGCCTTGACCTAAATCTTTACCCGAACTAGAGACATTTGTAAAGCTAAGAATGGAACCAATTAGGCTACCTTCATCGTAACGTGCCAATTTGGACAAAGTCGACTCTAGCACTGACATAAGTTTACCTATTAGGCCTTGTGTCATGGCTACATTCGCTTTATCAAGTTGATCGTCAATTTTTGAATGAAATTTGTACAAATCAATTCCGTCTATGGTAGTTAATTTAAAGCTTTGATTTTTTGCATTTAATATCACATTTACCATGGCGCACATTTCCGAGGGCACAATATAATCGGTCGACGAAATGAATGCGATATTTTTCTTAAGCCACGATTGAAATGATGCATCTGTTCGTGCAATACACTGTTCAATCATTTCAGCAGCCATCATTTTAAGGCGCTGTTCCAAATGTTGACGAAATTCGGGCTCAGGCCAATGGAGGTCACGTATAAAAGATTGTAAGGCATCAAGTTTCCAAAAGAGATCTTCCGAAGTAGCACAACCGTTGCCTTTACTCTCCCAGCGTTCTTTTTCGAAGCCTTTATTGATGGATTGAGCTATTGATGATTCCATTAGGTCTACGTAGCGTACAACCAATGGAGCGAATGTGTCTCGTAAATGCTGGTGGAAACGACCATTGCGTAAGTTATCGTCTGCTCGTAGGTAATCGTTGAGAATTTGAAAGAGGGGAAACGAGTCCCATGTATCAGGTGGCTGTTCGGATAAAACTCGGTCCATATCAACAGCAAAGAGGGACCAAAATATTTCGGCATGTTCTACCAACAAATCGCTGAACCAAGCAAAAGCTTCAGCATAATGTTCTTCATTCTGCTGCTGTAAATCAACGCACAGTTCTGCTAGATGTATCAAATCTTCTAGTTTTCTCGCAGGAGGCACTGCAACTTCGCCACGTAAGTCTTCTTCGATCTTCGCTTCGGATGACAGGCGTGTGTAATTCACCAATGCTGCTGATTCTAAGCTCTTCTTAATCATTTGACGAACTTCCTCTGGTGGCACTGGAGTGACAATGTCCTTCATAAGTACACGTTCCAGCAGAGATAATGTGGCTTTGAGCGCACCTTCGGGCCGGCCAAATGGAAAACAAAACCTAAAATTAGTTATTTGATATTCTAGCAAAACTCTGAGACGTTCTTTTATTTCTGTAAATTTTTCTTTCTCTTCGTGAGTAATACTACCAACGCCGTCAGGCCGATTACCGTGCACGTGGCTGGCACAAAAGGCGAATGAATAATGAATGAGTGTCGGATCGATCATGAAATCTTTTTCGGCACGATCCAATAAATCTGAGAGATAACAAAGATGTCTGTAACAGCCACGCACACCATAACGTGCACAATATTCATCTAATACAAACACCTGTCCGGGACTAAACCAACCGAGGGAAGCGTATTGATCATTAAGGCGATATTCTAAAGCGAGATTTTGCAGCATTTTGAAGAACACAGCGTGATCTAAAGTACATGGATCGGCGCTAATGTAATCTTCCATGCCGTGTTTGCGTGCCTTGTCCGCATCACCTTGAATCTTCGATATGGCCGAGTTTTTATCCTGAGTAACGGGCGGCGTAGGTTTGTGGGATTGGCCAGTGGCACGATACATGGCCATAACCCATAAACTGCATTCATTTTCGTCATCGCACGCGAATGCGATGCTGTCGCCCTCTCGCACAGCATTAAAGAAAAATCGTCCACCATTTAAATCGGTGCCAAACATTAAACTTGCACTAGCACCTTCGATGTAATCGACCGTATAACCATCCAGCTGCATCATTTCTGATGGTTCCGATTTCTTTTCTTTGTAGCTACACATCGCGAAGGTGTATTGAGATACTTGAACTAGTACAAAATAACGTTTTTTCCACTTTTTCCACACCGATTTTCCAATGGCGTATAAATAGCCACAGTGCTTCATGTTGGGTGGTTTTTCAAGTCGACAGGCTATTTTGATTCGTAAATCCTGATCAGGTAAGTTTTTCGGTACCGTCATACGATGCCATTCGGGCGTTTTTGATGACAAAGGCGTAGGTTTTATTGTCACCTTTCCCAGCTCTTTATCTTCTAAAGCCAACATGCCGGGATTTTCAGTGTATAGCTTAACTTTAACTACGGGTAAAGGATGAGTCGTTGTAAAATCACCTTGAGTATCCCACATAGGTTTAGAGGCCTCAGCTTGATCTGTTTGAAGTTTTTCACCATTTTCCACCTCCATTGTACAGTAAACAATGCGATTTTGAGCTAACGATTTTAGACCTTTCACTTCCATTACAATCACTTCAAGTTGAAATGTCAGCACAACATCTAATTTGGAGAGTTGTGTAATACCTTCCTCAGAGTCGCCTTCAAGTTTCGAAAGAGAACCGTGTGAACGTAAAATCATCTTTAGAAATGAAGGAGTACTGTGATTGTAACGCTTCAGTTTTTGTAAACCATATTTACTATCCATGTTACCTTTGGTAACTGGTAATGACTCCAAATTAGCCATTAATAAATTTATTGAGGACTTTAGCTCTTCAATATAAAGAGATTCCATTTCTTTTAAGACAAATTTTGGCATAAGTTTGCGATTTTTCTCCATTTCGTTAACGCGCTGCATTCGACCATCCAGTTCACGTCTAATGGCAGCCGCCTGTTCATCGGCTGAATCGAGCATTAAGGCATTAAATAAGATTTGGTGCTCAAATTTCTTTACACTAAGAATTTGCTGAAACATATCGTACAGCTGCTCCTTGGAGAGTATCAGCTCACTATTTAATGACTGTTGCAAACGGGCTGGTTTTTTAGAGTCCTCTTCACCTGTACCCTTAAGTATCACATCAAATTTCGCCATCCACGAGGTAAGCACTGTGTCTTTGCTGAGCCCATCGATTTCGGGCAAAGAACGTACACGTTTCTCAATGTTTTTACGAAAAACTTCGGTAAAATCTTGCATCGAGCATGAACCTTGTTGGACCATTTTTAAAATACGATCTGATTTCAAGAAAACATCGTGATAGCTTTGTACTGCATTACGAAATGCCTCATCGGCCATGATTTGTGTTTCTCCCTTAAGAAAAGATTGGAATCGCTGAGTTATAGCATCGAGTTGCGTTTTGTTAACTTTAGGTTGTCTTTTTGTCATGTCGGTAGGTTGTTTAGCATTAAACGGATATGCTATGCAACGGGAAACAAACACATATAGCTGAATTCGTTTCTTTCGTTCCTCTTCCTCAATACCTTGCTTTGGCTGACCAGCACCAGATTCATATTTATCACTTACTACTGAGGGCGAGGGTGATATTGGCCGTGACAATGAATTTCCTCTAGATGAAGAACCAGCACTTTGATTTAAGGTTTCCTGCGATGTGCTACCCGCTCCCGCAGCAGAATCATTTGCTGTTAGTTCATTTTTACTAGGTTGACTACTTGCGACCGCTGCTGCATTAGGTTTTTCGTTATCTGTTGCACTACTCGAAACAGAGGTTCCAGCTGCCTTGTTAGAAATGTCACCATTTTGTCGAGCTGCTCCGGCGCCGAGTTTGCTGCCTGAATCAACAGCAGTTACAACTGCCTTTGGCTTAGCCAATGAACTTCCACCTAAACGTCCTTTGGTAGGTGCTTGGCGTGTGGGCTCATCATCACCATCATCTTCACTGGAACTGGGATCAATCATATCTGCGTAGCTTTAGGCTTTTTCTGTACTTTACTATTAGATTATAGTCACGTTCAACACCTTAATTGCTGCGCAGCGATAACGGGTGCTCAACGGTGTGACGACAAATCAGACAGAACGCAGTATATGTAACTGTAACACGAATACATACATTATTAATTTATTTTTTACTATCATTTCCAATTCAAGGCAAATCAAACAATGTATTTAAAATTAAATTTTTGCATAAAACTACTGTGACATTAAAAGTTTTAAAAATAAAAAAATCACTTCATGCTAATGTAACTGTGTTCTATTGTTTTCCTTTTATTGAATTTTTAATTTATTTGTTAGTTTTTCAAAACAATTTTTAGCAAAGCTTCGTACGTACTTGTTTGTGTGTGTGTTGTGCTGGCTTACTGATATTTTTCCAACTTATTCACATTGATTAGGGGTGTGAATGTAATCAGTAGTTGTGGTTTTTGCTGTTGTTGTGAATAAACTGTTAATTTTTCGCCAACACATGAAAAATATAAAAAAAATAAAAAACGATTATTCGTATACTTTAACAAGGATGACATGAATTTAGGAGAGTTTTATTATTTTTAACATTTTTTTTTTTGCAAATAATATTTTTATTTTGTCTCATTATAAAATAAATTTCTGTTATTTGCTTTTAATATTTTTCAACACAATTAAACTGTTATTTGCCATAAACTTATTGTTAAAATTTGTTTTATCTCTATCCCTTTGAATTACACAAACTTTTACGTGTTAATACTTAGTGTGTCATATACATATGTACGTAGGTATGTTTTTTAATTTAGTTAGTTAAATCTAAAAATTTGTATTATATTTTAACCTTTGTTTAATTGTTCACATTTTATTATCATTTAAAATATTTATATTTTTAATATTTAAATATAGGTTTTCCAACAAAATATTAAATATTTAATGTTTGTATTGATTTTCCGTAAACACAAAGTTCTTTTACTTATATTTAACTGTACAACCCCCTTTCGCCAGGGTAGATTTGTGTATGAAACATTTCATACATTTGTAGGCAAAGCAATAGTCATGTGTGTTTTATTTTCTTCTTTGTTTTTTTATTCCTCGCGTAGTTGTTTAACGCAATGTGACTTTTAAATGTAACCGTTCTGTCAAGTAGTATTGATTTTATTTTTACAAGTAACCACTTCAAAAAATTTAGCCCCTAAAAATTAATGACAAGACCGTTATTATCACGCACACACTTGTTTGGCAGTGTGTCTGTATTTTAACATTGAGTGCATAAATTTAACAGAATGTTAAGGCCTTATATTATTTAGATAACTTAATGTACAAATATAAGTATGTAAGTATGTACATTTTTACTCATCAAGTACACAAGTTTAGATTCCCACCAAAATTATTTTGAATTTTGTTAGCTGTGTTGACCGTAATCATATGAAAGCGCAATAAGGTATGTCTTGTGTACTGCCTATTGTTTTAGAAGTAAAATAGTTTTATTTAAATGCAGATTTTTAAACTTTTAGTTAGGCATTGCTTAAGTGTTCAGTTTTTGTTTCTACCTGCTTTTCTGCTTATCTATTTTTTTCCTAGTGGAATTTATGGAAAATCTCATATAAAAATTATCCTTTTATAAGCACTCTAGTAAGTAGGTTAAGTATTAATTTCTTGATGTAATAATAAATTTATTTTTTATTTTATAGAAAAGATTATTATATGTATTTTTATTACTTTTTCAAAGGCACATCAAAGTGATGTGATATCCTTTTCCATACTTTACTATTGTTAAAATACACTTTTTACTTGTTTAAATATTTATATGTACAATTCCATATTATACGTTTTTTTATAGGAGGCAATTTTTATATAATTTTTAATCTTCATCAAATCTTTTTAGCGAATTCGATCATAAATTCCAAAATATCCGATTCCCAAATATCTCAATTTTTGTATTTTCTTTTCATGGGCAGTGCCACACCCCTGCTTCGATCAAGGCAATTTTTGCTTGAGTAAGGAAAGATATATATATAGTTAATGGTACAAAGTTTCAATACAAATATATAACAGATCTCAATATAATTTTTTTATAATTTATTTGAGCTGTATATGAGAGGTGCCACGCCATCTTATATGTTTTTTGTCGGTTTTTGCTTAAATACGCTTACAGATATCAAAGAGAGTTTCGCTAAGTTTAAGGTGGCAGCTATTATAGTTTCTTAAACATCTTAAATAATATATTTCTTTGCATGGACCCCCTGTTCCGAAAATGACATTAAAATTAATCGTATCGAATAAGAAAAAGTATATTATAGTTAATCGTACAAAAGTACATCCTACAACATTTTAAGACCATTGATATAACAGTTTTTTAGATATGCAATAAAATGTATAGGAGGTGCTACGCCCCCTGCTCCGATTCTTACAATTTTTGGCAGGAAAAAGGAAAGTGGTATAAGAGTTAAAGATATACCATATACCACAACTCAAATACGTATGGGCGGTACCAAACCCCCTCATCCGATCCTAACAATTTTTGGCTTGAATAAGGGAAATGGTATAGGACATAATCGTACAAAATTTTGAGACGATAGATTTAACAGTTCTGTTTACATATCATAAAATTTTTTCATACAAACCGTCTATTGAAAACTACGAAGCAAACAAAACCAAATTCAGGCAAATCGATCCAGCCGTTTCAAGTGATGCGGTTACATACGTGGACCATTTCATTTTTATATATGTATATTGATTGGCTTTTAAATAAAAATAATATTTTAATAAAATAAAATAATCTTTTCTATAAAATAAAAAAGAAAATTATTGCAAGATTAAGAAATTGATACTAAATTGTGCTTGTCTCCAAATGATACCAAAAAATTATTCCGTAGTTTCACTATTTGGGAAATTTCCTAAAGGTTTGAGTTTTTGAGGATTTGGAATTGTTGAATTGCAAAATATTTAATGTTAATTTTTTCAGCTAACGCATCTGTTAATTGTTTAACATTTTGCATTAGATTATTGACTGTGCTTAAGTAGTATCAACAACAGATTCATTCATTCCGTTTGTAACTTCTACAATATTCATTTGCGACCCCATAAAGTATATATATTCTGAATCCTTATTGATAGGGAAGTCGATTTAGCCATGTCCGTCTGTCTGTCTGTGCGTCTGTTGAAATCAAGTTTTCTCAGCTCCCCGATGTTGTACGAACGCGTTATTGGTATCAAACAATCAAAAATTACACATGCCTTTTAAGAAATAAAAAACAATTTTTTTTACGGAAATACACGTAGTGAAGGGTATTTAAGATTTGGCACCGCCAAATATACCGCTTTTACTTGCTTTCCTTTAATAACTATGCTTGCGTAAATACACATTATACCTGTACATACATATGTGATTTAATAAAATAAACATGAATACTTGCTCTTAAAAAATCCTTGTTATACCCTTCACCAGAGGTGACATGGGTACACATACATAAGTTTTTTATTCCGTTTTTAATCTCTACAATATTTATTTGCGACCCCATAAAGTATATCCATATACTCTGAATCCTTATAGATAGGGAAGTCAATTTAGCCATGTCCGTCTGTCTGTCTGTACGTCTGTTGAAATCAAGTTTTCTCAGCACTCCGATATACGGACGCGTTAGTAGTATCAAACAATTAGAAATTCTCCTGAGATGTTTGTTATTGAAATCCAGTAAAATCGCTTAATAACTGACCAAGATATAAACCAAAAAAGACGACGATTTTTAAATAAAAATTATTATATATGTATGTGTGTAGGACATGCATTTTGAGAAATTTAAAAAAAATTAAAAAAATTTCAAGATATAAGCAAAGAAAAATTTTCGAGATATACCATACATAGATACATAAGTACACGTAGTGAAGAGATTTGGCAAAGCCGAATATTGCGCTCTTACTTGTTTTTTGGTTATATTTTTAAAAACTTCTTTAAATGTATGCACATATTTAATTTTTTTAAATTCACTTTTACTTTGTATTAAAATTGGTGGATAATCTGTTGATACAAAATATTAAAGAAGCTTACTTGCTTACTTTTATAATATTCATCCTTGTTTAATTTTTTTTACTGATATGTGTAATTAAAATTATTTGTTTTATTGTTTTAATTTAAAGAAAAATCGTTAAAACGCATTATGATTTTGAGCTTTAATTAAAAGAAAAATCGTTTAATTGCCATCACTAAAAAGGGGGATGAAAAGTATTGAAATCAAACATTTTGCGATATTTTTACTAAGTTTTATAAAAATTTGTGAACTTTAAAAATAATATAAATTGTTCTGCTATAAATATATTGCAAACGTCATAATGACTACGGATGTAAGAGATATTTTGGACATAGATCGTCCAAACACGCCCGAAATTACAAGGGACTCGTTTCTGTCAACTAAAAAAAGAAACTTTGAGAAGTATGTACAACAATTTGTATATTTTACTCATATTTATATATTCATGTGTGGTTTAATATTAATTTCTTAAAAAGGGTGAAGGGGTCATCTAAACGTCCAGAGGGTATGCATCGTGAAGTATTCGCTTTACTGTATAATGACAACAAAGATGCTCCACCGCTTCTACCCACTGATACTGCCTTGGGTATAGGTTCGGGATATAAACAAGTTAAGGCACGTTTGGGCATGAAAAAAGTTCGTAAATGGGAATGGTCTCCATTTAGTAACCCTGCCAGAACAGATGGCGCTGTATTTCATCACTGGAAGCGCATTATGGATGAACAGAAAGAATATCCATTTGCCAAATTTAACAAACAACTTGAGATACCTAGTTATAATGTAGCAGAATACAATGCACATTTACAAACAAATCCACAAAAGTGGTCAAAAGAGCAAACGGATTATTTATTTGACTTGGCTAAACGGTAAGTTCCAACTTTAGATCTCATTCCGGTCATTATATAACCGTTGGACTTTTTTGTTTCTATAAAAAAACTTGTTTGACTTTTTTAAATCAGTTTTGACTTGCGTTTTATCATAATGACTGATCGTTGGGATCGCGCACAGTTTGGCATTAAAAATGTAGAAGACCTAAAGGAACGCTATTATGAAGTGGTTGGAATACTTGCCAAGTTAAAGGGAAATAATGGACAAAATGCCGGTGATAAAAAACCCTTTGTGTTTGATGTTGAACATGAACGTCGTCGCAAAGATCAGCTTAAGAAACTTTTTGAGCGCACCAGTCAACAAGTAAAGGAAGAGCAAAATCTAATTAATGAATTGAGAAAAATTGAAGCGCGCAAAAAGGAACGTGAGCGTAAGACACAAGATTTACAAAAACTAATATCACAAGCTGACCAACAAGGAGATGTATCGGCCAGTGCTCAGAATGTTAGAAAGTATGAAAAGAAATTGCACAAGAAAAAACTGCATCATCAACCAAGGCCTTCAAAGGTCGACTCCGTTGTGAACGCAATTGAGGTTGGTACAAGCGGCATTAAATTTTCCGATCTTCGTGGCACAGGTGTATCGTTGCGGTCGCAAAAAATGAAATTGCCGGCCAATATAGGACAGCGTAAAGTAAAGGCTCTTGAACAAGCAATACAAGAGTTCAAAATTGGTAAGTCAAAAAAAAAATACAAATATTTGGAAACACAATTCTGATACGTTTTTATTTTGTCTGCAGATCCCACGCCTCCTCCTTCTGAAGACATTTGCAATGCTTTTAATGAATTACGTTCTGATATGGTCCTATTGTGTGAACTGCGTACGGCTTTTTCTACTTGTATTTATGAAATGGAAAGTTTAAAGCATCAATATGAAGCATCTTGCCCGGGAAAGGTTGTTAAAATTCTGTTTTGTTAAACACAGCCTTAACTAGAATTTGTTTCTTTAATATTTTTTATTTATTTAGACTCTCAATATACCTCCTTCATTGATACCAGCAGGACTTCAATTAAAAGCCGATAATTTTGACAATAACTCTTCAATGAGCACAACCTAATAAGACTTCAATATGTGTTTTTTGAAAAATATGTAAAAAAATTAAAAAAAATAAATTTAAGATGTAATTTTAATAACATTTTAAATATACATATTTAACTAGACTTGCATTTTTAATACAATACATAATTGTCTGTTATGCACAACATTTGTTAAATTTCCGACTAAATGTAAATTTTTCGGTATTACGAAAAAAATGATATGTACCTGTTAAAAAATGCAATGGTATATCTTATAAAGACATACACCATGTAGATATGTATGTATCTGTTACTACTGGTAAAAATGAGAGACGTGTGTTGTATGGTTTTACTTAAACAAAACATAAAAACGTACCAGTTATTTATTGAACTGAATTAGGTGAGACTTATTTGTAGTTTACTGTCAAATAACTGTGTAAATATTATAATCAGGGGGCATTACGGCATTCGATATCGATTAAAATTTTGTTTGAACGTGCGAGTTTTCTTTGCTTTTGGTATAGGAATTCGAATTATAATTTTTTTCAATCGATATCGGAAGTCGTAATTTGTCCACAGGTTTATAACAAAAGCAAAAAAATGTTTAAATAAAGATAGGGGCGATATGTTTTAAGAAAAATAAAGGAAAATCTAAGGTTTCCAGCTCCTTATCTGGCTTGCAAAGTCTAAGTTTAAATAGGCAAACAATGTTGTTGTTGAAACTGTTAGTCGGGTTTTACGCCAACATGATTTGTATGGCCGAACTGCAAACAAAAA